>JAQNDB010000576.1:0-76328 GCA_029204045.2 Tillandsia leiboldiana | reverse complement strand
GGTGATGACCGGATCTCCGCAGAGCTGTTGCAGTGCGTTGCGGTGGCCATCGGAGGCCTACGCGGTGTGCCGGAGGTGTTTAGGGCACAATGGACACAGTGTTGGACTCCAAGGGGGCTCAAATGGATCACATGGGGATCGGTTGACCTCTGGTGGTCTCTGGAAGTGTTTTCGCGCGAAACGGATATTAAGATTGGGCTCGGCGCGAAATTTGGACCAAGAATACCTTTCCAGGGGCATTTGGCAATTTTTAGAGTGGGAAGTGGCAAAAGTGGACGTCAAATTCGATTCAGCGCGCGAAAACGGTCAAGATGGACTATCTGCTTGATTTTTCTGAGCTCGGGTACTGTTCACGGCCGGAAAACAGTAACTCCGGCGATCGCCGGCGGCGGCGGGCAGCGTCGGCGGCGGCGGCGCGGCCTCGTGCAGGCGGAACGGCGGCGGCACAGGGCTGGCGGGCAGCGCGCCGGCGCGCGGGCAGGCGCGCGGTCCACGCGGACGTCGTGCACCAGGCGGGGACACGTGCAATCACCCCATAGGCCGGCTCACAGCTCCCGGTCTACGGAGCATGATGGTTGGGTATTGGTTCACGGTGCACCGGGGTGGACACGTGGCAGGGTACCATTGGTTCGGCTTTCGGCGGCTCGTGCACCGGTGCAGCGGTCAGTGGCAGGGACACGTGGCGCTTCCCTATTGGCTGGTCAACTGTGCGGGCAGGAGGGGCAGCTGGCGCGGGCAGGCGCGCAGGCTCGACGGACGGGTGACCGGGGACTCGTGTCGACTTCCGGGGTTGCCCCGCGGCGCAGCAGGAGTGGAGGTTTTGGCTGTCGCCTGTTCGGGCGACACGTGGCGAGCTCTGAGGCGGGTCGGACGGACCGCGGATCCCGTCCGACGGCGCGCCATGGGCCGGGCCGCACTGTGCGCGCCCGAAAGTCTTGGGCCGGGCCGCACTGTGCGCGCCCGGAAACTTCCGGGCGCCCGAAAGTTGGGACCCGGATGGTATTTTTCTAATGTTTGGGAGGCCTATTTAAACAGCCCGAGCTCCTTTCTTCTCACTTTTTCCACCATTTCCGAGCCTCCTCTCACCAAGGTGTCTTCAGCAAAGTTGTTCCCCTTCGAGTTCTACATCTTCTGGAGGATTTCCAAGATTTTTGGTGGCACACACTCCGAGGTTTGGATTTTACGGCGCGGCGCGACGCTCGTACCCTTGTGATTCCCTTCGTCGCATTTCAGTGCACGGACTCTCCCGAGCTACCCCGGCAGTATTTTTCAGCGATTCTTGCGCCATCGTCTTCACGACAGGTAGGGCTACATTTTTCCGTGTTTATTGGTTTTTTCCCATTCCGAGCTTTTCATGGGTTTTTCGGATCATCTTGTGACCTCACTTTCTGGGGTGGGAATTTGGACAGCGCTGTGTTGTTTCGGTGATATCTTCGCGCACAGACCTCAGATTGGGGCGATTCAAAAGGCGTTTTGCATCTACACATCACGAGGAATCTCCCCAAATTTTCTTGGAATTTCCTGAATTTTTTCCGAAGGTGAGAAGCCTCTGTTTACAGTACTTTCAGATTCAGTTTTTGCGATCGACTTGCTTCGGGATGGTTCTCTTGTCGAATTTGGTTCTCAGCATAGAAAACTCATGGGTGAATGTGCAAGTACTCGTTTCGACCGGTTCGTCGCGAGGATCGCGATAGTATTTTTCTGGGAATTTCTCGGGTACTTTCCGCAGGTGAAAATGGCTAAACTATTAACTGATATTTTGGGACAGATTTTGGTTTGAAACTTGGAATATTAATTGCATGTGTTCTTTGGGGTTGTAGCGCGGTGTTGTGGGGGATTTCCGGATCGGGCGTGGACTTTGCTTCCGGGGACCGGAATTAGCGCTCGAGGTGGGTACCGTTGTTAACACTCCTACTTGTAACATCCCCACTAGGCCTATTTGAGTTGCTACCATGTTATATTGCTAAAAGAACCGGTAAAAGCGATTATTGCATGCTAATTGAGAATTGGGCTTATTGTTAGGACTTGCATCTTCAAAGGGACTAAGTATTAATTAATGATTAACTCTTGTAAATAATATGTCGCCGGAAATCACGGGAAGGGTCTTGCTAAATGGATTATGTTGCTTATACATGTGGGAACCTCTTATACATACACATAAACTGATTTGGGGTAACTTAGTAAAATGGAAGTTTATTTGAACAGCATACCTCTACTTTGTGAGAACCAAAATACTGGAATCATGTTTTAATAAAGGACTTTGCATGCTTGTATGGTCATCTAGCTAGGCCACCCTTTTCTGCTACACTATTATGCTGGAACTGACTTAGGAGAAACCATGCTTTTATTTTCTCTCCTTTTGTCTAGATTTAGGGGATAGTGCGCTCGGGTTCGAGCAGGGGCTGGGATAGTGTAGTCAGATAGTTGTGGGATTTGGGACAGGCAGGCTGTGAGGGCAGGGCATTGCGGCAACCGCGGATTTTTGGCGGTTGACCGGACAGTGGTTATTGCATCAGATTGGGGGACAGGTTTTGGGCTTCTTTTAGTGGATGGGCTTTCCACTTAGATCAGTGTCGTGATCCAGTCCTGCTGACTTTGATACTTGTTACTGAGGCACTTGACTCGTGTGGGTCGCTCCCCTCGAGTGCCACTCCGGAGTGTGCGGTTTATAGATCTCGAGTCTTCGCGACTCTCATCCCCTATCGGTGTTATGCGTAGGCTGGCATACCCGATTTGGCAGGCAGAGCAGGCAGTACCAGTGCTTACTGGTGTATCGATTGGGTTTAGACAGGCAGGCATTTACATTCTGATGCATCCATTTAGCTATACTTTTAGCTGGCACCTTAGAGGCATGTAGTGGTAGCTCTATTCATCATCCGCAGTCTTATTCACAGCTTACCACCTTTGTTTTGTTCTCCGCCTCTTATAGTCCTAGTGGGCATGTCTGAGTAGAGGTTTACCCACTAGGAGGAGGCTACTGTTCTATAGTAGTTCTCACTCCCCACTGTTTTCTTTTTCTCTTCCCCTTTGTTTTGCAGAGTCGTCTGCGGCAGTTGCGGGCCCCTCCTCAGCGGATCGAGGTAAGAGGATCGCGGACTAGATAGCGGTCTACCCAGGCACCAGTTCAGTTACTAGATGTACCCCGATACTCTCAGATACTCTACTTTTCATTTCTTTTGGGTCTGGCTTTGGCCAGCTGGTTGTATTTGATTAGTGAGCTGGGAGAGATATTTGTATTATTGAGAGTTTACTTCTGCACTTTTACTTTCCAGCTTTATCTGAGATGTATTAGTTCTAGTTTAGCTCTGTTTATGCTCTTTTATTATATCATCTTTATTTGAGCAGGTTACCAGCGCTTCGTGTACACGTAAAATTCCGTGTACACGGCGGATCTGTAAACGAGCCCGGGTTCTGGTTTACACCCGGGGCGTGACAGATTAAGTTGGTATCAGAGCTTAGGGATAGGTCAGTTGGGACTTAGGAAACCTTAGGCTTTTGGCAGACCCTAGGAAGGCAAGGCGTGAGTGACGCGACATTACGCGAAAGTCGGCAATTTGGTCATGCGTTTATTTGACTCTTCCAGTGAGGGAAGAGGGATTGGCATGTCCTATTTCTGGCGAACTATTATGTTGGCTGCAGACAACATAAGGTTGCAGAAATAGGAGGATGCCTTTGACTTTCGCTAGATTGGGTCGAGTGTGGTTTTGTTACTGATCTGTGGTTTCTTGTGTGGCAGGATGCCTCCCAGGCGGCAGATTCCTACCCGGGGTACCCCCACACCCCCGGAGGGGCCGGAGCAGTCCGGACCTTCAGAGATTGCCGAGTTGAGGGCCATGGTGGCCCAGCTGGCGGATGGTCACCGCCGGCAGGAGCAGAGGATCGAGCAGCTGCTTGCTCAGGTTGGGGCCCCTCCCCCTACTTCTGCTGAGGCCCCAGCACCACCTGTTGTACCACTGACTATACCGCTGGTGCCTGTGGCACCATCTTCGAGCAGCGGGGCCCCGGGAGCGATCCGACCTTTGACCCCCGCGGAGGAGCAGGAGTTCACAGATAAACTCACCCAATTCTGTAAGCGGGAACCGCCTAGATTTTCGGGGCGGAGCACCCACCCTTGGGAGGTCGGGACTTGGCTTTCAGCAATGGAGAAGTTGTTCCGAGACTTCTTCATCGATCAGAAGTACAGGGTACACATGGCTATACATTGCTTGGACGGGGATGCTGACGCGTGGTGGCGTCGGGTGGAGCCCCTGGAGTTTCAGATCACCCGGCAGCTACCGTGGGCAGAGTTCAAGAGGATGGTTCTGGACACGTACTTTTCTACTAGCGTGAAGAAAAAGATGGAGAATGATCTGAAGAATCTCCAGCAAGGCGACCGGTCGGCATGGGACTACTTCCAGGAGTTTTCGCGGTTGCTCAACTGCGTGCCCTACGTTGCTAGGGACGGGCCACATCAGGTGGAGCTCTTCGAGTTGGGCCTACGCCCGGAGATCTATACCTTAGTGCATGCGCAGAGACTACAGACCCTGGAGGAGGCGGCAGAGCATGCACAGTGGGTCGAGAGGGGAGACCACGTCGTCGCCAGACGTGGAGGCCTGGTCGCTCAGGGATCTGACAGGAAGCGGCCAGCGCAGGATGATGGGGGACAGGCCAGTTCCTGGAGGCCGCCCCGACCCCCGCCGCCTCAGTTTTCAGGCCGCGGGCGTTCGGAGCGGCGAGGGCCTGGTGGATCCCAGAGGCCCCCACAGCAGCAGCAGCAGCACTCACGACAGCAGCAGCATTCACAGCAGCAGAGGTCGCAGTCCCGGCAGCAGGGACCTCAGCGGCAGAGGCAGCAGCAGCAGGGGAGGCAGCCCCAGACCCCAGCCAGGTGCATTTTCTGCCGGGGACAGCATCCTTCTGATACTTGTGACCAGAGGTTTGGCCGCTGTTACCGGTGCAGACAGTCGGGCCACGTTCGAGCTACTTGCCCCTATGCGCCAGCACCGGCTCCTTCCTCAGCATCAGCCCCATCGGCACCCCAGCAGCGGTCCTATGCTCCAGCGAGCAGGGCCCCTTCTTCTCACCCGGCAGACTACCGACCACCGGCACAGAGCGGGCGGGTCTATGCCGCCCAGGTTGAGGACTCCCTGGCAGCCGACCACGTGGTGGCAGGTATCATTTTACTTTCTGGCAGTAGAGCTCGCACTTTATTTGATACCGGTGCATCACATTCTTTTATCAGTAGAGCATTCGCATTATCCCATGGACTAGAGTTAGGTCGGTTGCCACGTGCATTAGAGGTACAGATCCCGGAGCATACTCTGTATATAGGGGAGTGTTGTTGGTCTTGCCCTGTACAGATCGAGTCGTGGATCTTGCCAGCGGACCTGATGGTCCTGACCCAGTTGCGAGACTTTGATGTAATCCTTGGGATGGACTGGCTGACTCGCTATTTTGCGACTATTGACTGTGCCGCGAGGACGGTGACTCTTAGCGAGCCGGGCCAGGAGGTGGTTGTGTACAGAGGGTGCCAGAGTGCTTTCTTCGCCTCGATAGTTTCGACTTCTCGTGCGAGGCAGATGATGCGCAGTGGATGCGTGGCCTTTTTGGCCAGTGTGGTTGAGGGGCCTGCGGCGGCACCGGGACTCGCGGATATTCCTATTGTCCACGAGTTCCCGGATGTTTTCCCCCCAGAGCTGACTAGTATGCCGCCGGATAGGGAGATTGAGTTTTTGATTGACGTAGTCCCAGGAACTGCGCCAATCTCCAAAGCCCCTTACCGAATGGCACCGGCGGAGTTGCGTGAGTTGAAGGCGCAACTTCAGGACTTATTGGATAAGGGTTTCGTGAGGCCGAGTGTATCGCCTTGGGGAGCGCCGGTGCTGTTCGTGAAGAAGAAGGATGGTTCACTTCGACTTTGTGTGGATTACCGAGAGCTGAATAAAGTGACCATCAAGAACAAGTACCCTTTGCCGCGCATCGATGACTTATTTGATCAGCTGCAAGGGTCTTGTGTCTTCTCTAAGATCGACTTACAGTCTGGTTACCACCAACTGAAGGTGAAGGCCGAGGACGTTCCAAAGACAGCATTCAGGACTCGGTATGGGCATTATGAGTTCACTGTCATACCTTTTGGATTGACTAATGCCCCTGCCGCATTTATGGATTTGATGAACAGGATCTTTCGACCTTATTTGGACCGGTTCGTGGTAGTGTTCATCGACGACATCCTGGTTTATTCTCGGAGTGATGTGGAGCACGAGGAGCACCTGAGGATTGTGCTGCAACTTCTGAGGGAGAAGAAGTTGTATGCCAAGTTATCTAATTGCGAGTTTTGGCTTCGAAAGGTTGCCTTTTTGGGCCACGTGATCTCAGCTGCAGGAGTGGCGGTAGACCCGGCAAAGATTGAGGCAGTCCGGGATTGGCCCCGACCGACGATGGTAGCAGAGGTTCGTAGTTTTATGGGCTTGGCTGGATATTACCATCGGTTTGTGGAAGGTTTTGCGAAACTTTCCGCACCCCTCACTCGTTTGACGCGCAAAGGAATTAAGTTTATCTGGAGTGAGGATTGCCAGAGGAGCTTTGAGGAATTGAAGAGCAGATTGATGTCAGCTCCTATCCTTTCCCTCCCTATTATGGGGAAAGGATATGTGATCTATAGTGACGCATCGCACAGTGGACTTGGTTGCGTGCTGATGCAGGAGGGTAAGGTAATCGCTTATGCTTCACGGCAACTTAAGGATTATGAGAAGAATTACCCTACCCATGACTTGGAGCTAGCTGCCGTGATCTTTGCACTGAAGTTGTGGCGCCACTATCTGTATGGGGAGCACTGCGAGATTTACACCGACCACAAGAGCCTGAAATATCTGTTCACACAGAAGGAACTTAATTTGAGACAACGCAGATGGTTGGAGCTGTTAAAGGACTATGATGTGGACATACTCTACCATCCTGGCAAGGCCAACGTGGTCGCTGATGCCCTGAGCAGGAGGGCAGTACAGAGCCTATCCTTGATGATCACCGACCAGGCGCCATTACTGGAGCAGATGAGGCGATTAGAGCTTGAGGTGGTGTCCCCTGGGGTTTCTGCTAGACTGCTGTCCTTGGTCGTGCAGCCCACTCTGTTAGACAGGATTCGGGAGAAACAGAGTGAGGACCCCCATTTGATGAGGATTCGAGAGCAGATTCAGGCTGGCGAGACAGAAGATTTTTCAGTTGATGCTGCGGGAGTACTACGGTACAGGGACCGAGCTTGCGTGCCTATGGACTCAGAGATTCGAGAGCAGATCTTGCGGGAGGCTCATTATACACCTTATACCATCCATCCTGGTGGGAATAAGATGTATAAGGACCTCAAGGCACAGTTTTGGTGGAGCGGCATGAAAAGGGATATTGGCAGATTTGTGGCGCACTGCTTAACTTGTCAGCAAGTAAAGGCCGAGCATCGTGTACCTGCTGGCAAGTTGCAGAGTCTCCCAATCCCTGAGTGGAAGTGGGATCATATCACTATGGATTTTGTCACGGGATTGCCGAGAGCACAGACTGGAGCAGATGCGATATGGGTGGTTGTGGATAGGCTCACCAAATCCGCTCACTTTCTACCGGTTCAGATGACTTGGCCATTGGAGCGACTGGCACAGATGTACTTAGCTGAGGTGGTCAGATTGCACGGGATACCCGTTTCCATTGTATCGGATAGAGACTCGAGGTTTGTCTCGCGCTTCTGGAGGAGTTTACAGACGGCCCTGGGGACACAGCTTCGCTTTAGCACAGCATTCCACCCACAGACGGACGGACAGTCAGAGCGCACCATTCAGACTCTCGAGGATATGCTGCGAGCATGCGTTCTGGATTTTGGGGGAGGGTGGCACCGACACCTGGGATTGGTTGAGTTTGCGTACAACAACAGCTATCAAGCGAGCATCCAGATGGCTCCGTTTGAAGCGTTGTATGGGCGCAAGTGTCGGTCACACCTATATTGGAGTGATGTGGGCGAGAAAAAGACCTTGGGTCCTGATCTACTATTGGAGGCAGAGGAGAAGGTCAGACTGATTCGACGACATCTTGAGACCGCTCAGAGCCGACAGAGGAGTTATGCTGATACCCGATGGCGGGACTTAGAGTTTCAGGTGGGCGATCATGTTTTTTTGAAGGTCTCACCTTCGAAGGGGATTCGGAGATTTGGGATTCGTGGAAAACTGAGCCCTCGTTATATTGGACCTTTTGAGGTATTGGAGCGCATAGGGCTAGTTGCCTACCGGCTTGCACTCCCTCCCAGATTGGCTGGTGTTCACGATGTGTTTCATGTATCCACCCTGAGGAGATATGTTTATGACCCGTCGCACATCATTGATTTCGCCCCACTGGAGATTGCTGAGGACTTGAGTTATGTCGAGCGACCGTTGCGAATTTTGGACCGTGAGGTTAGAGAGCTGCGCAGCCGGGCCATTCCTTATGTGAAGGTTCTGTGGAGCAACCAGGGCGAGCGCGAGGCTACTTGGGAGCTGGAGTCAGCGTTGAGGGATGCCTACCCCCACTTGTTCAAGGCCCCGGCTTGAGATATGACTCTAGTTTCGAGGACGAAACTTTCGTTTAGTGGGGGAGGATGTGATGACCTGGATCTCCGCAGAGCTGTTGCAGTGCGTTGCGGTGGCCATCGGAGGCCTACGCGGTGTGCCGGAGGTGTTTAGGGCACAATTGGACACAAGTGTTGGACTCCAGGCTCAAATGGATCACATGGGTGATCGGTTGACTCTGTCGGGTCTCTGGAAGTGTTTTCGCGCGAAACGGATATTAAGATTGGGCTCGGCGCGAAATTTGGACCAAGAATACCTTTCCAGGGGCATTTGGCAATTTTTAGAGTGGGAATTTGGCAAAGCGGACGTCAAATTCGGATTTAGCGCGCGAAAACGGTCAAGATGGACTATCTGCTTGATTTTTCTGAGCTTCGGGTACTGTTCACGGCCAGAACAGTAACTCCGGCGATCACCGGCGGCGGCGGCGGCGGCGGGCAGCGTCGGCGGGCGGCGGCGCGGCCTCGGGCAGGCGGAACGGCGGCGGCACAGGGCGCGGGCAGCGCGCGGGCGCGCGGGCAGGCGCGCGGTCCACGCGGACGTCGTGCACCAAGGCGGGGACACGTGGCATCACCCCATAGGCCGGCTCACAGCTCCCGGTCTACGGAGCATGATGGTTGGGTATTGGTTCACGGTGCACCGGGGTGGACATGTGGCAGGGTACCATTGGTTCGGCTTTCGGCGGCTCGTGCACCGAGTGCAGCGGTCAGTGGCAGGGGCACGTGGCGCTTCCCTATTGGCTAGTCAACTGTGCGGGCAGGAGGGGCAGCTGGCGCGGGCAGGCGCGCAGGCGCGACGGTACTGTTGACCGGGGACACGTGTCGACTTCCGGGGTTGGCCACGCGGCGCAGCAGGAGTGGAGGTTTTGGCTGTCGCCTGTTCGGGCGACACGTGGCGAGCTCTGAGGCGGGTCGGACGGACCGCGGATCCCGTCCGACGGCGCGCCATGGGCCGGGCCGCACTGTGCGCGCCCGAAAGTCTTGGGCCGGGCCGCACTGTGCGCGCCCGGAAACTTCCGGGCGCCCGAAAGTTGGGACCCGGATGGTATTTTTCTAATTGTTTGGGAGGCCTATTTAAACGGCCCGAGCTCCTTTCTTCTCACTTTTTCCACCATTTCCGAGCCTCCTCTCACCAAGGTGTCTTCAGCAAAGTTGTTCCCCTTCGAGTTCTACATCTTCTGGAGGATTTCCAAGATTTGTGGTGGCACACACTCCGAGGTTTGGATTTTACGGCGCGGCGCGACGCTCGTTCCCTTGTGATTCCCTTCGTCGCATTTCAGTGCACGGACTCTCCCGAGCTACCCCGGCAGTATTTTTCAGCGATTCTTGCGCCATCGTCTTCACGACAGGTAGGGCTACATTTTTCCGTGTTTATTGGTTTTTCCCATTCCGAGCTTTTCATGGGTTTTTCGGATCATCTTGTGACCTCACTTTCTGGGGTGGGAATTTGGACAGCGCTGTGTTGTTTCGGTGATATCTTCGCGCACAGACCTCAGATTGGGGCGATTCAAAAGGTGTTTTGCATCTACACATCACGAGGAATCTCCCCAAATTTTCTTGGAATTTCCTGAATTTTTCCCGAAGGTGAGAAGCCTCTGTTTACAGTACTTTCAGATTCAGTTTTTGCGATCGACTTGCTTCGGGATGGTTCTCTTGTCGAATTTGGTTCTCAGCATAGAAAACTCGTGGGTGAACGTGCAGGTACTCGTTTCGATCGGTTCGTCGCGAGGATCGCGATAGTATTTTTCTGGGAATTTCTCGGGTACTTTCCGCAGGTGAAAATGGCTAAACTATTAAACGGATATTTTGGGACAGATTTTGGTTTGAAACTTAGAATATTAATTGCATGTGTTCTTTGGGGTTGTAGCGCGGTGTTGTGGGGGATTTCCGGATCGGGCGTGGACTTTTCTTCCGGGGACCGGAATTAGCGCTCGAGGTGGGTACCGTTGTTAACACTCCTACTTGTAATATCCCCACTAGGCCTATTTGAGTTGCTACCATGTTATATTGCTAAAAGAACCGGTAAAAGCGATTATTGCATGCTAATTGAGAATTGGGCTTATTGTTAGGACTTGCATCTTCAAAGGGACTAAGTATTTTTTAATGATTAACTCTTGTAAATAATATGTCGCCGGAAATCACGGGAAGGGTCTTGCTAAATGGATTATGTTGCTTATACATGTGGGAACCTCTTATACATACACATAAACTGATTTGGGGTAACTTAGTAAAATGGAAGTTTATTTGAACAGCATACCTCTACTTTGTGAGAACCAAAATACTGGAATCATGTTTTAATAAAGGACTTTGCATGCTTGTATGGACATCTAGCTAGGCCACCCTTTTCTGCTACACTATTATGCTGGAACTGACTTAGGAGAAACCATGCTTTTATTTTCTCTCCTTTTGTCTAGATTTAGGGGATAGTGCGCTCGGGTTCGAGCAGGGGCTGGGATAGTGTAGTCAGACAGTTGTGGGATTTGGGACAGGCAGGCTGTGAGGGCAGGGCATTGCGGCAACCACGGATTTTTGGCGGTTGACCGGACAGTGGTTATTGCATCAGATTGGGGGACAGGTTTTGGGCTTCTTTTAGTGGATGGGCTTTCCACTTAGATCAGTGTCATGATCCAGTCCTGCTGACTTTGATACTTGTTACTGAGGCACTTGACTCGTGTGGGTCGCTCCCCTCGAGTGCCACTCCGGAGTGTGCGGTTTATAGATCTCGAGTCTTCGCGACTCTCATCCCCTATCGGTGTTATGCGTAGGCTGGCATACCCGATTTGGCAGGCAGAGCAGGCAGTACCAGTGCTTACTGGTGTATCGATTGGGTTTAGACAGGCAGGCATTTACATTCTGATGCATCCATTTAGCTATACTTTTAGCTGGCACCTTAGAGGCATGTAGTGGTAGCTCTATTCATCATCCGCAGTCTTATTCACAGCTTACCACCTTTGTTTTGTTCTCCGCCTCTTATAGTCCTAGTGGGCATGTCTGAGTAGAGGTTTACCCACTAGGAGGAGGCTACTGTTCTATAGTAGTTCTCACTCCCCACTGTTTTTTTTTTCTCCTCGCCTTTGTTTTGCAGAGTCGTCTGCGGCAGTTGCGGGCCCCTCCTCAGCGGATCGAGGTAAGAGGATCGCGGACTAGATAGCGGTCTACCCAGGCACCAGTTCAGTTACTAGATGTACCCCGATACTCTCAGATACTCTACTTTTCATTTCTTTTGGGTCTGGCTTTGGTCAGCTGGTTGTATTTGATTAGTGAGCTGGGAGAGATATTTGTATTATTGAGAGTTTACTTCTGCACTTTTACTTTCCAGCTTTATCTGAGATGTATTAGTTCTAGTTTAGCTCTGTTTATGCTCTTTTATTATATCATCTTTATTTGAGCAGGTTACCAGCGCTTCGTGTACACGGAAAATTCCGTGTACACGGCGGATCTGTAAACGAGCCCGGGTTCTGGTTTACACCCGGGGCGTGACAAAAGAACCGTCGAATTGACCTAAAAGAGGCTATAAAGAAGAACGATAAAAACCTAGCCTCTAGGGTTGCTCTCAAGTGTTTTTCAATTGATCGGCCGTGCTCCCCACGTTTTTGAGAAACCCTAAATGTCTATTTATAGTTCAGAAACCTTTGGAAAGAGATAAGAATCAAAAACTTACCTTATCTGGAAATTTTCAGGACGGCGGTCCGGATCGGATTTACTGTGATCCAGATCGTCGTAACGAGTCAGGCTATTCCAGTAAAAACAGGGTTCGGGATCCGGATTGAAATGCCCGATCCGGATCGTTCATGTATTCCAGCAAAAACCCATGTTCGGGATCCGAATCGAAATGACCTTTGATCCGGATCGGATTTGCCAATGAACAAGCACCCTTCGGGATCCGGATTGGACTGTCTGATCCGGATCCTGAACATGTCCCATGTCCAGTTTTTGATTTTTATGCAATTAAAAATTCATCCAAGTGTTTCTACACTATAAGAAAGTATTCGGATCACCAAAATTATTTAGTTAACCATACCTGATCCTTTTGAATACTTTCTTCTTGAGATTGATGTAACTGATCCATAATTCTTCAACTTCAATCTTCAAGACTCAAGACACTGAGTGTCAACTTGAGCTCTTGTTGAACCTTCTCTAAGTCTTTGATTACTGATTGACAATTTGATCTCTTTAAGACTCCGACTCAACACAACAAATCAACTCACGAAATATGCCAATACAAAAGGCCGTAACAATCTCCCCCTTTGGCAATTTCGTGACAAAACCCAAAAATACATAAAACGCTCAAGACACTCATCTTAAACCAAAAAATCGAAACTCAATGTCATCACCAAAACATTGACTTTCTTTGCGTGAAAGATCCAATAAACAAAAATACATTTGAACCAGTCAATCCTAGAACATACTCTATGACTTTGGACTTGGAGTCTTAAAGTGATGTAGATCCTGCAAAAATAAAACTCCAAACAAATCAAAAGTCAGTCGTTAGAAATTAAATGTAAATCCTACATTTGATTCGTCCTTTTGGTTCTTTTTGTTTTTCGGCTCCTTTTTCTCATCTCCTTTCTTTTTCTCGATGATCTCATCTCCGTCTCGATGATCTCATCTCTGTCTCCCCCTATCTCGATGATCTCGATGATCTCTTCTCCCCTATTTCTCTCTTCTCCCCTATTTCTCTTCTCCCCCTTTTTGTCACAAATTGTCAAACAGTGAACATACTAAACAAAAGGAAATCACTAACATCATTAGTCCATAGTGAAAGAGAGATAAAAGCTCAGTTCCGGTATATAACAAAAACATAGATAAAACATTATAAACTGTTTTTCACATTATATACGTCAAACACAAGTCATCAAAAATAATCTTGAGATCCAAAGTCTATCAAGATGTAACGGAGATTTCCAAATGACATCAATTTGATTTTCTTACCCTTTCAAATTTGAGATAAGCACTAAAATACCTAAGGGTGGCTCTTTGAGCATCTTTCAACTATCCCACCTTATACCAACCAGGAGATTGTTCAGAATATAAGAACTTTGAATATGAATCTCCGAATGCTTCAACTAAACAAAATTTCATAAAATATTTTTCAAGCATCCAAAACATGTGGCAACTTTTTCCAACATGTGGTGGTAGTTTTCACACTCCTTTCGGATGTAACTCTTTCCACATCTTTTACAATTCATTTATTTACCCTTGTAACAATGCAATCTCTTACGTGAAAGAATTAAATCCCAAATTTTAGTCTATGGGTTGTCTCACGTTTATCACAATGAATTCACACAACCGAGATAGAATAATCATCTAAAGATCACACATGATTTCTAAAATTTGATGAATATAATTATCAAAAACTCCTATAATGAAATATCTTCAAGAATTATGATTATGGAGTAAAGTTGATAATTCAAATAAAATTAAATTGGAGTGATTGAAAGTGAAAACCCTTTTTATTCAATGCACTTGTTCGTTAAAATCCTTTTGTTTAAAAAAACAAAACATAAAAACGAAGAGCATTGAAAACATATAATGCAGAGATTCAGAAAAATATGAAAGGAAAACCAATCAAAGCATTACATACGGTCATAAGCTATTTAGAACTTAAGACAAGGAAAGATATCACCTTTCCGAATCCAAAATTGTCGAATTTTGGGTTGTCTTGATTCATTGTGGTTGGGAGATGATAGCTTTGACTGTTGATCCACCTTAGGTCTTTGCCTCGCAGTGATCCACTTGTATGATTGATGTTGTGGCTCGGACCTTTGGTGGTTTGAGTGAACTCCATTGACTTGATGTGTCTTTTGATTCCGTTGAGTTCGCTCCGTAGATGAAGTTGTCGAAGGACTCTTCTTTCTTTTTTTCGGGCAATTCTTCACCAAATGTCCTTCAAGTCCACATAAGTGACAAGTTCTTCCTTTCAATTTCATTGTGGAACTTGAAGCATGCACAGTTTGGTCATTTTTGAATCCCAAACCAACCTTGCTTGTTTGACCTAATCCGGACATACAATCTAGTTTCTTGGAACCGGTTGAAAGCCTTTGTATGTCGAATTTGAGTTCATGAACTTGCTTGGTCAAAACTTGGTTGGTGACATGAATCTCCTCAAACTGTTTTTCTAGAAAATCAATCTTGTTAATATGGGAATTAACGATCGTTTCCGATTGATTTATCTTTTCCTAGAGGATTTTATTATTATCCAATAAAAGCTCTCGTTCCTCCTCGAGATCATGAAGTTTGATCTTTAAAGCATGATTCTCGTCTTGATTCTCAAGTCATTGCTTCCTCAACTTCTTGATATGCTTGGCCATCTTCTTAGATTCCGCAAGAAGTTGTTGATATGCCTCAACGAGTTCTTCTTCGTCCGACTCCCCCTCACTTGATGACTCTCCGTTGGATGTTGATGTTTCATGCAAAATCAAAGGAATAGAGTCAGTGATTAAAGATGATAAACAAACATTAGAAGAGGGAATTTGAGAAGCATGTAAGGCAACGACTTTTTCCTCTTTACTTGAGGTCGATTCATTAGAAGTAGAATCGTCCCAAGTTTTTGCTTGCAAAGCCTTCTTTTTATATGATTTCGGAGAAGGACATTCCGTTGAAAAATGACCGTAGCCTTTGCATCTATAGCATTGGATTTCTCCTTCGAAATCATCTTTTTCTTTTTCTTTAGAAGGTTTTGCAAAGCTTTTGAGGTTAGAGGATTTAGAACCCGATGATCCTTTAGAAGGTTTCGTGGATGAAGATCCATCGGTTCGATTCTTCCAAAACTTCCGACGAAATTTCTTTGTGATCCGCGCCAATTGTTTTTCAAAATTGGCAAAAGAGATTTCATCGTCGGAACTTGATTCGCTATCTTCTTCCTTTGTTGATTTGAATGCAATACCTGTAAGCTTAGAAGAAGACTTGGAAGAAACTTGATTAGTAGGAAAAGTCATTTCATAAGTTTGCAAAGCGCCTACTAATTCCTCTACACTCATCTCATCCGGATGACAAACGGTTTCAATGGCGGTAACCTTTGCCCTAAACCGTTCCGGAAGAGTCCGAAGTATCTTTCTTACAATTC
The DNA here is from genome assembly GCA_029204045.2 of Tillandsia leiboldiana. Taxonomy (NCBI): domain Eukaryota; kingdom Viridiplantae; phylum Streptophyta; class Magnoliopsida; order Poales; family Bromeliaceae; genus Tillandsia; species Tillandsia leiboldiana. The sequence goes on along the minus strand of JAQNDB010000576.1, from coordinate 60,708 downwards.
TCGACTACGAGATCTTTTCTCCTAAATTAGCACAAGTATTGATTACATCTTGAAGTCTAGTGTAATAATCTGTAAACAATTCAAGCTCTTCCATATGAATAGAGTCAAATTGAGTTGTAAGCATCTGGAGCTTTTGAATTTTTACAAGATTAGTACCCTCATGTGTAATTTTGAGAATATCCCAAATTTCCTTCGCGGTTTCACACGCGGAAATTCGTGTGAACTCAGTCGAGGAAAGAGAATTAAATAAAGCGTTCATACCTTTCCCATTGTAAGAAGATCTTTCAAATTCCTCTTTGGACCATCTAGAGCGAGGTTTTGGGGTAGTAGAATTTTCTACTTCCTCAACAGGATGCACCCAACCGTATTCCACGGATTGCCATACCCGCTCATCAATTGTGATGAGAAAAGCTCTCATCCGCACTTTCCAATAAGCATAATTAGTCCCATCAAAAAGAGGAGGTCTATAAATATTACCACTTTCACCCAACATGATAGATAAACCTAAAACCCGCTCTGATACCAATTGTAGGTTTATATATAGGATCCACAAGGTTCTAAATAGGTACTATCAAACAACTAGAGGGGGGGTGAATAGGTGTAATACTTATAAAACCAAATCTCAGTGCAAAATAAAAACCAATGCGGAAAATAAAAACAGCACACCGAGATATACGTGGAAACTCCAATCCAGGAGAAAAACCACGGGACCAACACGCAATAACAATCCACTAAGAATAGAAGAATAACAAGGTGATTACCGACTCCACGGACTCAAACCCCTCCTTCAGCTTCTTCGGACCTTGCGCTCACCGATTGGATGTCCACGCAATAACAATCCACTAAGAAAAGAAGAATAACAAGGTGGTTACCGTCTCCACGGATTTAACCCCTCCTTCAACTTCTTCGGACCTTGCGCTCCAACGATTGCACGTCCACTGCACACGTTCGAATCCACGAACGCCACTCGAATCCACGAGCACACGTTTCGAATCCACGAAACTGTGACGCCCCAATAGTCCCACATCGGATGTGGATGGATTTGTGGTTGAGTTTATATGAGACTTGGACACTAGTAATAATAACCGAGCTTAAGCATTTTGGGCTGTGGTTTGGGCCCAACGAGTTATTATTGCTAGTGGGCTGGGTCGTTACATTTGGTATCAGAGCCAATAACCAGCCGGAAGTGTGTGATTAGTCTCGGCTGAGCCTGGGTCTAGATGACAGGGCTAGCGAGACGAGTCTCACATCGCCTGGTGATCTTGGGCTTGTGTGTGTGTGTTTGGGCTGACGAGGACGTCAGGCCTAAACGGGGGGAGTCTGTGACGCCCCAATAGTCCCACATCGGATGTGGATGGATTTGTGGTTGAGTTTATATGAGACTTGGACACTAGTAATAATAACCGAGCTTAAGCATTTTGGGCTGTGGTTTGGGCCCAACGAGTTATTATTGCTAGTGGGCTGGGTCGTTACAGAAACGCCTTTAGCACACCGAATCCACGATGCCACGTCGAATCCACGACGCAAACTCAGCCGGTAAGAATATTGGCTTCGATGGTGATCCTTTGCTTAGATTATCAATGAAGATCCATGGGAAAAATCTCTAAGCAAAGATTAGATCAATTCGACAAAAGATATGTTCTTGAAAGAACCGTCGAATTGACCTAAAAGAGGCTATAAAGAAGAACGATAAAAACCTAGCCTCTAGGGTTGCTCTCAAGTGTTTTATCAATTGATCGGCCGTGCTCCCCACGTTTTTGAGAAACCCTAAATGTCTATTTATAGTTTATAAACCTTTGGAAAGAGATAAGAATCAAAAACTTACCTTATCTGGAAATTTTCAGGACGGCGATCCGGATCGGATTTACTGTGATCCGGATCGTCGTAACGAGTCAGGCTATTCCAGTAAAAACAGGGTTCGGGATCCGGATTGAAATGCCCGATCCGGATCGTTCATGTATTCCAGCAAAAACCCATGTTCGGGATCCGGATCGAAATGACCTTTGATCCGGATCGGATTTGCCAATGAATAAGCACCCTTCGGGATCCGGATTGGACTGTCTGATCCGGATCCTGAACATGTCACATGTCTAGTTTTTGATTTTTATGCAATTAAAAATTCATCCAAGTATTTCTACACTATAAGAAAGTATTCGGATCACCAAAATTATTTAGTTAACCATACCTGATCCTTTTGAATACTTTCTTCTTGAGATTGATGTAACTGATCCACAATTCTTCAACTTCAATCTTCAAGACTCAAGACACTGAGTGTCAACTTGAGCTCTTGTTGAATCTTCTCTAAGTCTTTGATTGCTGATTGACAATTTGATCCCTTTAAGACTCCGACTCAACTCACTGACTTGACTCACGAAATATGCCAACACCAAAATGCCGTAACAATCTCCCCCTTTGGCAATTTCGTGACAAAACCCAACAAAACATAAAAGCGCTCAAGTCACTCATCTTAAACCAAAAAAATCGAAACTCAATGTCATCACCAAAACATTGACTTTCTTTGCGTGAAAGATCCAATAAGCAAAAATACATTTGAACCAGTCTTAGAACAAACTCTATGACTTAGGACTTGGAGTCTTAAGGTGATGTAGATCCTGCAAAAACAAAACTCCAAACAAATCAAAAGTCAGTCGTTAGAAATTAAATGTAAATCCTACATTTGATTCGTCCTTTTGGTTCTTTTGTTTTTCGGCTCCTTTTACTCATCTCCTTTCTTTTTCTCGATGATCTCATCTCCGTCTCCCCCTATCTCGATGATCTCTTCTCCCCTATTTCTCTCTTCTCCCCTATTTTTTTTCTCCCCCTTTTTGTCACAAATTGTCAAACAGTGAACATACTAGACAAAAGGAAATCACTAACAGCATTAGTCCATAGTGAAAGAGAGATAAAAGCTCAGTTCCGGTATATAACAAAAACATAGATTGCGTACCGGTACTCGAACGCAAAAATCGAATAATTTCTTGAAACAAATCCAGATTTTGAAATATTTGAATTACCGATTTGTATTCCATCAAGAAAACAATTTAAGTGCTTGAGAATAATATGAGATCACATAGATGTCATTCAATCCAATTAATTTCACAAAAATTAAAAAGATTTACTCCGAAATCATGAAAAACAAAGATAAAACATTATAAACCGTTTTTCACATTATATACGTCAAACACAAGTCATTAAAAATAATCTTGAGATCCAAAGTCTATCAAGATGTAACGGATGTACAAAGATGACTTACAGAGATTTCCAAATGACATCAATTTGATTTCTTACCCTTTCAAATTTGAGATAAGCACTAAAATACCTAAGGGTGGCTCTTTGAGCATCTTTCAACTATCCCACCTTATACCAACCAGGAGATTGTTCAGATCTAAATAGGTACTATCAAACAACTAGAGGGGGGGTGAATAGGTGTAATACTTATAAAACCAAATCTCAGTGCAAAATAAAAACCAATGCAGAAAATAAAAACAGCACACCGAGATATACGTGGAAACTCCAATCCAGGAGAAAAACCACGGGACCAACACGCAATAACAATCCACTAAGAATAGAAGAATAACAAGGTGATTACCGACTCCACGGACTCAAACCCCTCCTTCAGCTTCTTCGGGCCTTGCGCTCACCGATTGGATGTCCACGCAATAACAATCCACTAAGAAAAGAAGAATAACAAGGTGATTACCGTCTCCACGGATTTAACCCCTTCTTCAACTTCTTCGGACCTTGCGCTCCAACGATTGCACGTCCACTGCACACCTTCGAATCCACGAACGCCACTCGAATCCACGAGCACACGTTTCGAATCCACGAAATGCCTTTAGCACACCGAATCCACGATGCCACGTCGAATCCACGACGCAAACTCAGCCGGTAAGAATATTGGCTTCGATGGTGATCCTTTGCTTAGATTATCAATGAAGATCCATGGGAAAAATCTCTAAGCAAAGATTAGATCAATTCGACAAAAGATATGTTCTTGAAAGAACCGTCGAATTAACCTAAAAGAGGCTATAAAGAAGAACGATAAAAACCTAGCCTCTAGGGTTGCTCTCAAGTGTCTTATCAATTGATCGGCCGTGCTCCCCACGTTTTTGAGAAACCATAAATGTCTATTTATAGTTTAGAAACCTTTGGAAGGAGATAAGAATCAAAAACTTACCTTATCTGGAAATTTTCAGGACGACGATCCGGATCGGATTTACTGTGATCCGGATCGTCGTAACGAGTCAGGCTATTCCAGTAAAAACAGGGTTCGGGATCCGGATTGAAATGCCCGATCCGGATCGTTCATGTATTCCAGCAAAAACCCATGTTCGGGATCCGGATCGAAATGACCTTTGATCCGGATCGGATTTGCCAATGAACAAGCACCCTTCGGGATCCGAATTGGACTGTCTGATCCGGATCCTGAACATGTCCCATGTCCAGTTTTTGATTTTTATGCAATTAAAAATTCATCCAAGTGTTTCTACACTATAAGAAAGTATTCGGATCACCAAAATTATTTAGTTAACCATACCTGATCCTTTTGAATACTTTCTTCTTGAGATTGATGTAACTGATTGTAGTGATCCGGCCTTTCGGGGTATTTTTGACTTACATGTAGTCGTTTAAGCCTTTAAGTAAAATAAAATTATTCAATTCTTAAAAGTTGGCCATTGTGAGGTGCTAGTATTTTTCTGCGATAGAGCGCGGAAAAAAGAAAGCCGACGGTGCGATCGGATCTGAAATCCGATATCGGGATCCCCCGGAACGGGATTCAAAGTGATACGGTGATTTGTCGTGCATCGGAATCCGTGCAAAATATCTTGCACCCGTTAGAGATAAGGTGGGTTATCTCGTAGGGGATAATTAATTAGTTAATTAATTATCCCAGACGAAAAATTAATAATTCTCTTACGTACGAATTAAAGAGAAATTAATTAAAGGTAAAGTACGACTATATAAGGGATCCCGATTATCGGAAAGAAAAGAAAAGAAGAAAATAAAAACCCTAATCGGTGAGAAGAGAAAAAGGAAAAGAAAAGACGAAACCCTAACCGGAGGAGAAAAGAGGAAAATAAGGAGGAAGCGGAGGAACCCGATCGCCCTGATTCACGTGCCGGAGATCGGAGAATGAGACGCCATCGTCTACGGGGAGCGGATCCTGGTCTCCAACGCCGAAAGGAAACAAGATCGGTTCTTTAATTCCGATAAATTAAGGTTAGTGAACATCGTTGCGGTTGTTAAATTAATCGGGGGTTTATCGTGTCCTTGTAAGGTGATTTTAATCGGAACATCGATCGCGGATTTTCGTCGGGTTTTGATCCATGTTTTATTCTCGTTCTTGACCGGGTGTGATCGAGGATTTTTATCGGATTTTAATTGGTGGTTTTTAATCGGTTTCTTGTTATCGGACCTCCGATCGACGTTTTGGTTGTTCGTCGATCGTTGGTTTAGTCATTAGAATTATCGTGTATTTATTCGGGAATTTTTTGGGATGTTTCGTTGGAACATAGTGGGTTAACGGGAGGCCGCCGCCGCCATTGTTAAACGGGAGGCCGCCGCCGTCGTTACCATGTTCGTGGGGTCGTTGCCGGGGTCGCACGGGAGCGAAAACGGAGAAGAAAACCGAAAAAGGGGCATTACTGTTCACCCCGTACGGGTTTCTCAGCCCGCGGTCCACGGGCCAGAGCGTGCACCCGGCGCACGCCCCAAGGCGCGGAAGCCGCAGACCCGGCGCACGCCTTCGTGCGCCGGCCCAGCCCGCTCAGGCGCGGTGCACGCAACAGCGTGCACCGGGTGTGTGCCGCAGGCCCGTGCGGCTGTGAGCCCGGTGTGCGCTCGTGTCGTGCACCGGCCCGGCCCAGAATGCGCGGTGCACGCTTCCTGCGTGCACCCGGCGCATTCCGCGCAGCCGCCGACGCTGTAAACCCGGTCCGCGCCTGCCCTGTGCACCACCCGACAGCCCAAAGTTCGGTGGCTCCGTTTGGGTCCGTTCTTCCACCGTTTTGAGCGCCGTCTTCGCCGTTGGGATCACAATCTCCTCGGTTTTCTTGGCATGGCAACTTGGGATCTTTTTGGTCACTGTTTTATTATGTCGGGTGCTAATTTCGCCGACGCTCCGCGCCTCGACGAAATCATCGGGGGCGCGCCGTCGGGTCTCTTTTCTCATCATTTCCGCCGTCGGGGCCTTCTTGGTTTTAACCATTGACGTCCCGAGTGGGCTACCGGTTAAGGATTGAGTTTTGTTGGATTTCCGTTAGCGGTTTTGGGTTTCGACGGAGTTCGCGACGAAATAGTCGCGGTCCGGCTGTTGTTAATCTTCGATGTTACCGGTTTGAGCTAAGTGTGCGGTGTTACTTGACGGTTTTGATTTGTTGGACTTTTCCGTCGAAAAGAGTAAATTGGGTCTTGTGTTTTCGGATGTTAGTACACGCTTTTGACTATAGTTATCCGTGCGGACTTTCTTTAGGTCCAGACGCGCAGCGGGGGTGCGCGAAGGATTCAGGTGTTCCGATCTTTCTTCAAATAGGTGGGTACGGTTGCGATAAGTGCAACAAGTGCAGTAAGTGCATCTATCGTCATTAAAGTGCTCTTAATTTATCTAACAAAGTAGATGAACAGTTTAACCTTTCGCATAATTGTGTTTTTATCTAACAATTGAAGCGGCTACGGTCGAGGTGCTCATGACACGCCGATCTCGGCAAATCCGTTTTCGGATGCTGCACGTACACAGGCGGATTGGCCTCCGCATGGGTGTACTTTTCCGGAAGAGTGGTCTCTTATGACCCGTGTTCCTCACAAAGGGGTGGGAGCCGTGAGGACCCCTTCGCGCCCGCTGGGAATAGCACACCAGCACCGTGAAGGGGTTAAATGCATCAAAGAGGTGTTTGCGCACGAGGGGAGACTTTAGTCTCTCCAACAAATAATCTGGTGTTGGTGCCCAATTTAATTGATAAATCTGGGGTTGGGGCCCAGCTTAATATGTGCAGGGTTTTAGCGAAATGGTTCCGGTGTATTCGGTTTGCTTCTTATTCCTTATTGATAATAGACATCTACTTTGTTTGTCACTGACATTACCCACTCCGTGACAGGTGTTACGAGGTGCGTTAGCCGGGAGGGCGGTGAGACTGCGTCGCGAGGGCCGTAGTCAGAACACTTGGTTTTTATTATCTCATTTCTCTTACGCTTAATTTAGTTAATTTGCTTGTGGGTCGTAATATTCGTGGACATGTATTACTTAGCGCTGTGGATGAGGTGTACTTTTATATTTCGGTTCTTTTGGTGATGTTTTCTTATGCGGCACGTTTTCATGATAAACCAAATGACTTCGAAAAGGTTTTCTCAAAACGAAGTGCCGTGTGGGCACGGGTTTTGCAACCGCTGGCTTTATCCTTTCTAAACACTGATGCCGCTTTAGTATTCAGCTTGATGATGTATGTCTATTGTATGGTTGATGGTTGGTGTTTGATGTATGTTGTTGTAAATGAGACGCCGTGCATATACAAAGGAGACTCTGTCCGTGGGCAGGGAGAATTTGTGTATGTGGCGGTCTGGCACGCACCGGGGATGAGGTTTAAATTACCTTGTTAAGAAGAAAAAAAAAAGATACACACGATTTTCTGCTTTGATAGACTCAAAAACCCCCGGGGGCGTGACAGATTAAATGGTATCAGAGAAAAACAACCATAACCATAGTAGACGTGATCCACATCCACAGTGTAGGGTACCACAAGCAAATTAGACATGAGATAACCAAGGTATAGGTGCGTAGTACGTGAGAGTACGGGGAAAAGGGAACGTAATGTAGGTGTAATCATAAGACAGGGTGTTAGGGTTATAACCTTAGGGTTAACGTGGTTTCTTTGTATTACAGCAGACAACGGCCAGGATCCGGCCACCGAGTGCTAACCATTTCCAATGGACAGGATGGATCCCGTAGCCGCAGCCAACCGCCTACTCCGCAACCAGCTACGCGACATAGCAGGGCAAATGCTAACTCTCACTGAGCGCCTAGGCATACTGACTCAGGATTTTGAGGGTGTCGACCGCATCCGGCAGGACGCCAGGGACGGCGCCTATCGGGGAATGCCGCCGGCAGGGTTCCCTACTTTTAACGAAGCGGTTATGTTGGCCCGGCGGGCAGAGCAAGAACTGGCCGAGGCACGCGCTCGGCAGAGTTATCTCTATCCTAGTCCGGCAGAGGACCCTTTCCAGCAGGGCCCCGCACTCAAACTCCCGAGGACAAAGGGAAACTTTGGAAAGGCAATGAGAGGAGGATCCAAACCGCAGAGGAAGCCGTGTCCCATATGCAGTGGGGCGCATCAGGTGACTGACTGTCCATGGAGTCACGACCACTGCTACCGGTGTGGCAAACCAGGACACGCACACTACGAGTGCCCACAGAAACCGGGCACCACCAGGCCTCCGGCACCGCGACCGGAGGGGACAGGGAAGACTGCTGCACCCGTTCCACAAGGGGGCCTCGCCCCGGAAGGCTAAGGAGGAGGACGTTCGGCGAAAGCGCGGAAGGACGAACCGACACCAGCAAGGGACGCGAAACCACCTCAGGGACCGTGCGTAATCTGCAAGGGTGCTCACCCAGTGGCAGAATGTACGTGGAGGTACCATTACTGCAATCAGTGCGGCTTACCGGACCACTCCCGTGCCTTCTGCCCTCAGAGGCCCACTTCCGCCGCCGCCGCGCCACCACAGCAAGAGGGACCAGATAGTGCTGCGGCCCCCATTTAGCCAAAGGATTCGCCTGACGACCAGCAATCCGCAGATTCCTCAGACATCAAGTCCCTTTCCCAGCACGCCGTACGACGCTGGCCCAAGGGCTATGGACGGGCTCCCCGGGATACTGCAGTGGAGGACGCGACGTCCCAGACCTAGCAACGGCAGGTAAATTTCTTTTGGTTTCACTTTTCCCTCTTAGATTAGGAGCATCGGTCACACCTTAGCCTGCTACCCCTGTTGGACTCTCTCTCTCTCTCGCTCCCTCTCTCTAGAATCCTTAAGTATTAGGCGAAGCCTCCCCCGGCCGATGTGCGCGGGCGAGCTTCGAAGCATAGGAGAACCTTGTGTACTCGGGGCCCGTTAAGGGCCATGCAAGGAATAAATAGGCTCCACCCTATGCCTTGCAGCCGAGAACCCAATGGGCCGATAGGTAGTTCAGGGTCGCTCCCCAGATAAGGATCAGCGGTCCCGTGGTAAGGGAATTTCCGGATGTATTTCCGGCAGAGCTCCCCGGAATGCCACCGGAACGAGAGGTCGACTTCCCTATTGAACTACTTCCCGGCACCAAACCCATCACCAAGGCACCGTACAGGATGGCCTTCACGGAGTTGAAGGAACTCAAGGCACAGTTGGAGGACCTTTTGGATAAGGGCTTCATCAGGCCTAGCGCGTCACCCTGGGGCGCGCCCGTCCTGTTTGTGAGGAAGAAGGACGGAAGTCTCTGGTTGTGCATCGACTACCGGGAGATAAATAAGGTCACCGTTAAGAACAAGTACCCCCTGCCAAGGATCGACGACCTCTTCGACCAACTACAGGGGGCGACGGTGTTTTCAAAGATTGACCTGCAGTCGGGCTATCATCAGGTCCAGGTCAAGGGGGAGGACATCCCCAAAACGGCTTTTCGGACTCGCTACGGCCATTACGAATTTACAGTAATGCCGTTCGGGCTCACAAATGCCCCGGCGGTGTTCATGGACATGATGAACAGGGTATTCAAACCCTTCCTGGACTTATTCGTGGTGGTCTTCATCGACGATATCCTCATCTACTCCCGTACAGACGAGGAACATGAAGGACATCTGCGCACAGTCCTCCAGACCCTACGGGAACAGAAACTCTACGCCAAACTCAAAAAGTGTGAGTTTTGGCTCCGAGAGGTTGGCTTCTTAGGGCATGTAATCTCAGCGGCTGGAGTCGCAGTCGATCCGAAGAAGATAGATTCGGTGACAGACTGGTCCCAACCGACGACGGTGACGGAGATTCGAAGCTTCCTGGGATTAGCCGGGTACTACCGGCGCTTCGTGGAGGGTTTCTCCAAGATAGCCACCCCCTTAAACCGTTTGACTAAAAAGGGAGAAAAGTTCATCTGGACGGACAAATGTCAGAGGAGCTTCGAGGAGCTCAAGGATAGATTGACGCGAGCCCCGATTCTCGCCCTGCCAGAACCAGGGGAGGATTATGAAGTGTACTGCGATGCATCGCGAAACGGACTGGGTGGAGTGCTCATGCAACGGGGAAAGGTTATAGCCTATGCGTCAAGGCAGCTCAAGGAATACGAGCGAAACTACCCCGTGCACGATTTGGAACTCGCAGCAGTTGTGTTCGTCCTCAAGCTTTGGAGACACTACCTGTATGGGGCACACTGCAATGTGTACTCAGATCATAAAAGTCTTAAGTACCTTTTCACCCAAAAGGAGTTAAATTTGCGACAAAGACGGTGGCTCGAGCTACTGAAGGATTACGATTTAACGATCCACTACCACCCGGGAAAGGCAAATGTGGTGGCCGACGCCCTGAGCCGTAAGGGGCAGGCCGAGAAGGCAGGGGTAAGTGCCATCACCCAGCAAGATAGTCTGATTGCGGAATTTTCGCGATTAAGACTAGAAGTAGTACCAGCGGGTACAGTCGAACAACTTCTGACACTGGTGGTCAGACCTACCATGCTTGACAGAATTCTCGAGGGGCAGTTGACTGATGACCAACTCCAGCTGGTGCGAAGTAGAGTAACTGCTGACCAAGAAGGTGATTTCACAGTAAACTCTGACGGCACGATACGATTTCGGGGACGAATCTGCGTACCGGATCTACCGGAACTCAAAGAGGAAATCCTGCGGGAGGCGCATACTGCTCCATATAAAGCGCATCCCGGGGGAACGAAGATGTACAAGGACGTCAAACAGACCTTCTGGTGGCCCAAAATGAAGGGAGATGTGACTCGGTTTGTGGCACACTGCCTGGTGTGCCAACGAGTGAAGGCCGAGCACCAGCGTCCAGCAGGAAAATTGCAACCCTTACCGGTGCCCGAGTGGAAATGGGACATGATTACCATAGATTTTGTGACCGGGTTCCCGAGATCGTCACAGGGACACGATGCAATATGGGTAATTGTGGACCGTCTGACGAAATCGGCCCACTTTCTGCCCATACACACGACGTGGACGCGGGAACGACTGGCACAAACCTACATCAACGAGATAGTAAGGTTGCATGGGGTGCCGACATCCATCACGTCGGACAGGGACACGCGATTTGTGTCAAACTTTTGGCAGAGCCTGCAGTGAGCAATGGGAACCAAGTTGCACTTCAGTACGGCTTTTCACCCGCAGACCGACGGACAATCAGAGCGGGTGATACAAATTGTGGAGGACATGCTTCGGGCATGCGTTTTGGACCTGGGCGAAGGGTGGGCACGGTGTTTGCCCCTAGTGGAATTTGCCTACAATAACAGTTACCAGGCCAGCATCCAGATGGCACCATACGAGGCCCTGTACGGGCGCCGCTGTCGGTCTCCAATATGCTGGGACGACTTGGGTGAGCGTAAGTTTCTGGGCCCAGATTTAGTGGAGGAGACCGAAGCAAAGGTGCGATTGATTAGACAAAGGCTACTGACCGCCCAGAGCAGACAGAAAAGCTACGCGGACAACAGACGCCGAGACTTAGAGTTTGTGGTGGGTGAGCACGCGTTACTCCGAGTTTTGCCCTCCAAGGGGAAACGACGCTTCGACATAAAAGGAAAGTTAAGCCCGAGGTACGTAGGACCGTTCGAGATCCTAGAACGCGTAGGACCGGTGGCGTACCGATTAGCCCTGCCGCCGAATCTCGAACGAGTCCATAACGTGTTCCATGTCTCAATGCTCCGGAAGTACCTAGCTGATCCCTCTCATGCCTTGTGTCAGGCCCCGAGTCCGCCAATTTGTACGGTTCGGGCACGCCAACAGACCCGCCAATCGGGTATGACCTTTCACTACCCGAAAGGAACGGTAATATCCATAATCATACAACAAGTATATGCGGAAGCTCAATATCAGAGTACTAAAAATCACTATAAATTTGAACTTTCATTTTATAAACAAACAGTTTAAGCGATAATGAAAGCATACAAGAGTGAACCATAACTTAAATTTATTACACTTTACATTTCTGAACTTGCTAATAAAATTATTACAATTCTTTTACATCATTTCCCCACCATACAAGGTTCACTCAAGAAATATAAAAATGGGATACTATGCTGCTGGGCCCTTGCCCCTGTCGTATATCTCGCCGTCTGCCTCTGAACCGTCGCGATCGCTGCATCCATGCCTGAACCTGTGGGGGGGGGTGCACCCAAGGGGTGTGAGAACTCCTGACAGAGTTCCCAGTGGGTTCAACCACCGAGAAAAAGTGTCCTACACCACTTGGTCCAATGGAAGCAATAATAATTGTGGTGACCCAGATCTCCGCAGGGCTTCTACAGTGCGATTAGCAGCTTCTGGAGGCCTATGTGGCATGTCGGCGGTGTTTCTGCACCAATTTGGACTCAAGTGATGGACTTCGGGTGTATAATGGATCACGTGAGTGATCGGAGGACCCCGTCGGATGTTTTGATGTGGTTTCGCGCGAAATGGTTATTAAAATTGGACTCAGCGCGAAATTTGAGTAAAGAACACTACTCCGGGAATTTTCGGCAAATTTTAGAAGAGGAATTTGGCAAATCGGACTTCGGATTTGGATTCAGCGCGCGAAAACGGTCAAGATGGACTATTTACTTGTATTTTTCGGAGCCCGGATGACCCGGCACGGATTTCGAGGTGATTGGTACTGTTCCGGCCGCCGGAGGGGCGCCGGCGGCGGCGGCGGGCGGCGGAGCGCGGCGGCTGGCGGCGGCGGAGGCGCGCGGTCCACCGCGGAGGCGTGCACCCGGGGGCCTGGCCACGTGGCGGCTCCCAGTTGGCGGGCGCGGCAGGCGCGGTCCACGGGATCGTCGCGGGTGCACGGTGGACCGGGTGCGGACACGTGGCTGATTTTGGTTGGCGGGTTCTGGTGCGCGCGGTCCACGCGACGGGAGGCAGGTGCCTCGGGGCGCGTGCCCGACGTGCGGCAGCGGGAGGCGCGGTCGCGCACGTGGGCGCGGCGTGGGCGCGGTCGGGGGCGACGTGGGGGCGCCACGTGGCGCCCCGCGGTTGGTCGGGTGCAGCTGCGCACGCCCGCGTGTCGGGACACGTGGCGCTGCGCAGTTGGCGGGCGCGCGTGCGCCGGGCGCAGGCGGCGTCGGCGGGACGCGTGGCGGGCCCTCGGGCTTTCGGGCGCGCACAGTGTTGGGCCGGGCCCAACACTGTAGCGGCCCGAATGTTCCGGGCGCCCGGAACTTTGGCCCAAAAGTCCAAAGTCGGATTTTTGGGCTGGGCCTATAAATAGGCGGTTGGCTGGGGCTTTTTGCCCCCTTTCCCGAGCTCCCTTCCCCTTGCACCCTTAAGCAAAGATGGAGATCTTTGTGCTGCGCATCATCTGGCGGAGGCCCGGATTTTTTGGAAGCCGCGGCATCGACGACTTCGGCATCGGAGCGCAGTGTGGCGTTTTTTCATCGGAGGCCCGTTATCGTCGCAGTTTGATCTGAGAGGTCTACAGAGCTACTCCGTCAGTATTTTTGGACGATTTCTGCGGCGTTGGAATCATGAGAGGTACGTCTTCGATTTTCGTGTTGATCATCTTGCTGGATTCAGAGTTTATGACACGGTTTTCGAGGCATTTCTAAGCCGCTGTTTTCTGGTGGAGTTTTTGGACAGCGGCCCCTTGCCGGAATTTTATCTCCGCACCCGAGTGTCGGATCGAGACGAGCCTATACACTTTTTGGATCTGCTCATCGCAAGGATTATCATTGTATTTTTCCGGGATTTTTCTGAGGCTTGCCCGAAGGTATACTATTCCCCTTTTATCTGTGTTTGAGTTTACAGTTGTGTGGTTGTGAGTGTTTGCGCACCTGTACTGTGGAATTTGTAACTCGGCCTACGGGGCTCGGATTTGGGCGTGCAGGTACCCGTTTCGAAGGTCTCGACGAGACGCTCGCTGTGATATTTTTATTGGAATTTTTGGAGTTCGTTTTACAGGTGAAAATTTCGCATTTAGGGGACTGTTCCCAGCAGATTTGTGATGCTTGGATTTTATGGAATTAAGTGTAACTTTGGGTTGTGTTTTTGTACCCAGGAGGTATTGATCACTGTTCCTGTATCGTTGGATTGGTGGGTGTGTAGAGATATCTGTTTCTGGACTGTCTCAGCTGTGCGACTCCGGACAGTTAGCATTTTCAGGTGGGTGGCCTTGTCTCCAAGATTGACGGACTGTGCTTTAAATCTGCTATAGTAGGACTATGCATGATAGTGAAATGCTTGTGCAGCATGTTAGAATGTAGGAATTGCTATTCCTTGTATTATCTGACGGTATTGTCATCTCCTTGCTTTCTACCATCTGTAAATTATAGTTATTGGAACTTGACCTAGCACCCCGTCATATGTTGCATGTGTAACCAGACTAGTAGAAAACCCTCACTTGGGCTAGGGTTATTTCTGCTTTAGACATCCACACTTCTACTTTCCTGGACATAGTGTTCTTCCTCGCCCGGGTAGTGGGCCGAGTGGTCAGGAGTTATCTTTTAGTGCGGGATGCATGTTACACTCGTGCTTGGGAGCAGAGTGGAGTCTGGTAGATGTAGTTGGTTGTTCATCTGTAGCGGGAGCCGTTTGGGTAGACGGCGGTCCCGAGATGTTTTATTTTTCTTGTTTTATCTGTCGCCGCTGTGTTAGTGGCAGCGGTAGATCAGTGTTAGCAGGACCTTAAACCCAGAACCTTTTTGGACACACATATGATTTTTGTCAACCAAATATTTTCTTCCAAGCATCGTAGGGTCGCCTGAGTCTGTTCCTGTTTGATTGGACGAAGGCATTAGCTCTTCGAGGCTTAGATGTAAAACTTGGTTTCAACTGTTTTCCTAAAAAGAACTAAAAATCATTAAATATGGATTTCTTACAGATCAGATGGCTTCAGTAAGAAATGTCACCTTTTTCCTATAATTAACCACCCGAGATGATTCGAGTGGTCTGGGTTCTAAGGTCTGCCTTCTTCTTGGGACGAGATCAACGAGAGGCTATGCCTAAAGCCTGTTCTTGTTTGTTTTGGATTGTAGGTTCTAGTCTTTCGGGGTTTCCGGACCCTTCCTCGTGTCAGTGGTTGCAATGTTGGCCTGTTGAGGCAGTTTCTCGCAGTGGATGCGACTTTGTGCTATGAGTTGGTAGAGTGTGATCTAGAGGTTGTTTTCCTGATTTAGTGGTGGAGGTGGTTCTCCCACTTAGCCCTGAGGATCTTGGGGTTCTGGCAGATCGAGTCGTGGAGGTTTCCCGACTCAGCCATGGTCGTGCATTTATCAGATTGAGTCGTTGAGGGTTCTCCGACATAGCTGTGAGAGTGTTTTGGGCTATTCCTGTTCGAGTCGAGGTCCTTTTTCCGACTGAGTTGTGCTTGAGCTTGGAGTTACCGATCTTTTTGATCGTGGATCATTGCCTGCATGAGCCGCATTTGAGCTTGACAGAGATACTTTACAGAGATACTTGAGATGGGTTACTTTTTACTCGAGCGGGTCGCTCCCCTCGAGGGCCACTCCGGAGTAGGCGAGGCCGGGTTGTGTACCGGCGTGAGATTGAGCTTTTCTATCGCGACTTGTCGTTGCATTTGTCCCTCTGGCTGTGCTGGTGTTGGCAGTCATGGACGTCCTACGTAAGTCCGCTCCTCCGGGACGTAACGGCAGTAGGTTGGCGCATGTTGGCAGTCATGGACGTCCTACGTAAGTCCGCTCCTCCGGGACGTAACGGCAGTAGGTTGGCGCAGGCTTGACTGGACCTGATGAGGCAGTCAGTTCAGATTGGGTGATCAGAGATGAGAGTTAGTTGTGGCATCATGTTCTTTCTGTTCCACTCCTTGAGCATCTAGGTAGAGGCATAGTAGCTGTAGAGTTTACTTTTCCAGCTTTCCTTACAGCACTGCTTTTGTTACTTTATGCCTCTAGTGGACTTAGTGGGCAGACCGTCGGGCTTGTTGGCGGCACCCACTGAGAACTACTTGGGACGTAGTTCTCACACCCGTCGTGGTGTCTTTTCCCACAGGAACTTCTACTCTGGTTCCTGTTGTTCCTGTTGCTGATCCTTCTGACCGAGCGAGGGAGTCGCGAGCTAGTTCCCTACCCGTCGTTGGAGTGTAGCGGTACCCTTTCAGAGGAGAGCTTCAGTAGATTAGTTATTTTATTTTCCTTCTTTGAGTGACTGTTGTAGTGAGGATTGTTGTATTGAGAGCCTGTACACTGATGTATTTATTGGAGATACCTCCCGGTTGAGTTCTGAGTTTGTATATGAGGATATTGTATGATTATCTTTTTGGGAGACGGACATTGTTGTATTATTTCCAGTTGTACAGTGATTGATTTAGTTATACAGCAGACTTTTTATTTTTAGCTCTGATATCTGTTTAGCTGTAGTACTTCCCTTGCAGGTAGGACGCTTCGCCTATGCGGGTTTGGCATAGGTGGCGGATCTGTTGGCGAGCCGGGTCGCAGTTTCGACCCCGGGGCGTGACAATAATAGTGCTAGGAAACTAAAATCCTCAATATCAAAATGCGGCCATGCAATATAATATATCACTACACTATCTGTGTATACTCATCGACCCAGCACTACTCTGTCTAGCCACACTAGGCTGCTAAGCACCAACTCGGCCACTATGCCGCTGTATACAGGGTCAAACTAACCCGGCCACCTTGGCCACTCTATCTTTCTTTATTCTTTAAATTCTGGTGCCTTAGTTCAAGTTAACCCTCAGAAATTCTTATCCAACGGGCCCCAGCCTGGTAGTCCTGCTACCATAAGATAAGATTTCTAAGGTTGCCGATAGCACCCGCAAGTGCTACCCCGCCCAACGGGGAACTTGTCCTACAGGTCACTGCCCGGGAGAAGGACACTGCCCTTGGCTCCGACAAGGCTACTTTTTACCCCCGAAGGTACGCTCGTTTTATCTTTATATTTTCTTTCTTTTCTTTTCTTTTTCTTTCTCTTTTTGCTTTAGTTCTTAGCCTCCTTGCCTTTGAACACTTGCTTTTCTTTCTTATTCGAGCTTGTAGCTCCCTTTTGCCACTTGCAAATCTCTGTCTCTTTCCTTTGAGCGTTTAGCTCTTTGCTTTCACTTTAAGCCTTTCGAAAGTACCTCGTCCGACGGGTCACTGCCCAGGGAGTCCTGCTCCACTTGACGAGTCTCAAATTCGAAGGCGCCATTTACATTTTCTTTATGCTTTTTTAGGCACTTTTAGCTTGCTTTTAACTTTGCCTTTTTACATCAATTTATCTCTTACCCTAGGCCTCGCCATAAGGATAACTAGGGAGTCTCCTGGACTCTTAAACGTTTCACTTTCCTTTATTTAACTCAAATTAAAGTTAAAGTTATTGTCCATTTGCCCAGACACCCTATGACCTTCTAGGGTTATAACTGTTTAATTCTTTAGCCTTGGGATCTCATCCCCCTTTCCTGATTCCTCACTGAATCCTAGAGTTAACTTAACTCTATTTTTCTGTTCCACTTTTAACTTAGAGTTATACTGACTTTAATCTCCTGTTCCACTTTTATCTTAGAGTTACGCTGACTCTAATTTCCTGTCTGTGAGTTTAAACTCCCCTGGATCACCTTAGGTTCCCTTTACCTAAGTTCCATGTCGTACTCATCCTAGAGTTCCTTGACTCTATGTTGATCACTAGTTCACCTTAGGTCCCCTTTACCTAAGTTCCATGACATACTCATCCTAGAGTTCCATGACTCTATGTTGATCACTAGTTCACCTTAGGTCCCCTTTACCTAAGTTCCATGACATACTCATCCTAGAGTTCCTTGACTCTATGTTGATCACTAGTTCACCTTAGGTCCCCTTTACCTAAGTTCCATGACATACTCATCCTAGAGTTCCTTGACTCTATGTTGATCACTCTATCCAGTGTCCTTAGGTTATCCCCTAAGACAATGCCACTCATCCAATCCTAGGATAACTCCTAGTTCGATGTCACTCGTCAAACCCCTAAACTAGGTTTTCTCCTAGTCTTACTACCAACAAGTTCTGTTCCCTTATGTCACATGATTCCTAGGGTTATACCCTAACATGATCACAATCATAAATAGCTAATCTTTTCATGCATGCAATTATTTTCATCTCGTTCATAAAATAGTATTTACTTTTACGCATGCATATTCATCATATAGCTTTGGCAACCAACAGTTGCACTTTTCCTCTGTGTCCATCTATACATGCACATTTATTCCTCTATCTCTGGCAACCAACAGTTGCACTTTTTCATCTGTATCCATTTACACAGGCGATCCTAATCATGATTACCTAGCGCCTCTAACAGGCTACTATCATGCTTCGAAATCGAAAAGCAAAGGAGCAAGGGGAGAGGTCACCCAATTTCGGCAGAATTCCCCACCTTGTGGTGTACCCAATTGCTTGTAGACACTTGCAATTGGTCTCCGCGCGATTCCACTAGTCCCCTCGAGCTTGCACGCAAAACGGTGCGCATCCCTCGAGTCCGCACGCAAAACGGTGCACGGCCACCAAACCTGCACGCAAAACGGTGCACATCACTAAAAACCCGCACGCAAAACGGTGCGCGTCATTTCAGTCTGCACGCAAAACGGCGCGCGTTAAATCAACCTGCACGCGAAACGGTGCACGTACCTCGAATCTGCACGCAAAACGGTGCACGTCTGACTTTAGGGTTGCACGCAAAACGATGCATATTTTTCCTAGCCCTACACGAAAAATAATGCAAAATATTAGCATCTGCACGTAAAACGGTGCGTATCGGTCCAACCTTCACGCAAAACGGAGCACGTACCTCGTATTGGCACGCAAAACGGTGCACTTTCCTCTAGTCCTGCACGCAAAACGATGCGTCATATTAGAGACTGCACACCAAAACGGTGCGCGCTAATTCGATCGGCACGCAAAACGGAGCACGTACCTTAAATCTACACGCAAAACGGTGCACGCTTAACTGTAGGGTTGCACGTAAAATGGTGCACGTTTTTCTAGCCCTGCACGAAAAATGATGTATATTATTAGAGACTGCACGTAAAATGATGCACGACAGCACAAATTACGCTCAAAACAGAACACGTACCTCGGGTTGGCACGCAAAACGGTGCACTTTCCTTTTTCAACGTTGCACGCAAAACGGTGTATGTTTTCCGAGTTTGCGTCCAAAACTGCGCATATTCCTGAATTCGCACGCAAAACGGTACATTTCTTCCACAACTGGCACGCAAAACGAGGCGCGCCAAAACTGTCCGCGACAGTCCGTGCAGCAACGGTACAGTAGAACTCAGTCCCTAACACGCAAAACGGCACGGGGTTAAATCTAATGTCCAAAATAACGTCTCAAAACTGTGCCAAAAATACCGTAAAAATGACGAACGGAGCCTACCTTGACAGCGTCGCGCCGCCCCACGCGAATACACGCGATCCCCAGACTGCTTGGAGCATCTTGCGCGCTCCACGAAATTCCCCACCTTCCTCTCTCTCTCTCTCTCTCTCTCTCTCTCTCTCTCTCTCGTGCTCGGGTGGAGAAGAAAAGGAAGAAGGAGAGGAAGAGTGGCGGTGCGGGGGAGGAAGGAAGAAGAAGAAGAGAAGGAGAAAAGAAAGGAGAGGGGTGGACCGTGGACCGGGTTCACGGTCCCCCCCAATGGGGAATCTTGGGTGGCGGTCCACAAGGCAAGGGGGCGCGCACCGGGTCCAGGCAGCACCCCCTGCGCCACATGGCGCGCGTCCTGCGCGCCACGCGGGCGCGCACCCGCGCCTTGTGCAGCACGCCTCTGCAGCCTCGGAATTCACGCCCGTCATTCCGGAAATTCGTTTTTGTCCTGTTTTCTGTCCATTTTTCGTCCGTTTCCGTCTAAATTTGACAGGTGGTTTCGTTTCAGCTTAATTTATCACAGAAAATTTTAAATTTTCAGTTTGGGCCATTTCTTGACCACCAAAAGCCTCGATGTATCCAGAATCGCTGGCGGACCCCGTTCTCGCAATCCGGGTATCCGATCAAAACGAAATTTTTACTGTAACCTTAAAACATAATTACACAGCTCCCGTAATTTTCTCAGAATTTTTTGACACTGTTGGCGGAGCCCGTTCCCACTAAAAAATCTGGGCCCTCTTTCTCAAATAAATTTTTAGATCTCTCCATTTTAACCCGATTTGGGCCAAACTCGCGTCCACATATTCTTTACTTCGCTTACTTTCATAACACTAGTATTTCATACCACCTTTATTTACATTTATTTATGTGCCGAAAATCCGGTACTTTACATTCTACCCCCCTTAAAATAAGTTTCGTCCTCGAAACTTGAATCACATCTCGACTCCTACTTGATCGAGAGGGAGGAAATCTTGCCCTCACTACTGGGCTCACTGTATATCGTGACCGTCATCACATTGTCTGCTCGCCGAGACTACACGAGCAACTCATTCATGAATCCCTATCTCAACCCAGGGACAAATTCAGACCCGTTGTTTGGCCACTTTCACCAGGTAGGTGAAAGACACAGTTGAGCACTTGTTCTCCCAATTGCCACGAATGACCCAGTTTTTACTTGCGAAATTTTCACTTTAATTCCGCCATCATTCTTTTCACAACGAGGTTGCATCTGCAACTAATTACATTTACCGCATTTTCTTTTCGATCGCTCAGCTGCCTAATGTGGAGGGCAAAGGCCAATCCACGAGTTCTCAACTATCACACATGCTGCTAGTGCTCTAAGTCCACGGTTTATCAGCTAACCCGACACCTCGGACTACTAATAGGTTCACAGACCACGGTCAAATAGGGGCCTATAGCCCAAAACTAGTCCAACACTGTACAATGGCTCTCACTAGCCCACAGACCCAATCGTCGTACGGGTAGATCCCCAATCAGGATTACTATCCCAACACTCCAACTAGGAGCTACAATACCTCAATCACCACTAGCACTACGGCCTGATCATATCACACTCTCAGTGTACTAACAGCCTCAAGGCTCATACGTGGCATTCCACGTCCCCGGGTCATCGCTCTGATACCACTCTAATCTGTCACGCCCCGAGTCCGCCAATTTGTACGGTTCGGGCACGCCAACAGACCCGCCAATCGGGTATGACTCCCAAATCGGGTTAAAATGGAGAGATCTAAAAATCACTATAAATTTGAACTTTCATTTTATAAACAAACAGTTTAAGCGATAATGAAAGCATACAAGAGTGAACCATAACTTAAATTTATTACACTTTACATTTCTGAACTTGCTAATAAAATTATTACAATTCTTTTATATCATTTCCTCACCATACAAAGTTCACTCAAGAAATATAAAAATGGGATACCTCTGCTAGACCCTCTAGGTCTCTATGCTGCTGGGCCCTTGCCCCTGTCGTATATCTCGCCGTTTACCTCTGAACCGTCGCGATCGCTGCATCCATACCTGAACCTGTGGGGGGGGGGGTGCACCCAAGGGGTGTGAGAACTCCTGACAGAGTTCCCAGTGGGTTCAACCACCGAGAAAAAGTGTCCTACACCACTTGGTCCAATGGAAGCAATAATAATAGTGCTAGGAAACTAAAATCCTCAATATCAAAATGCGGCCATGCAATGTAATATATCACTACACTATCTGTGTATACTCATCGACCCAGCACTACTCTGTCTAGCCACACTAGGCTGCTAAGCACCAACTCGGCCACTATGCCGCTGTATACAGGGTCAAACTAACCCGGCCACCTTGGCCACTCTATCTTTCTTTATTCTTTAAATTCTGGTGCTTTAGTTCAAGTTAACCCTCGGAAATTCTTATCCAACGGGCCCCAGCCCAGTAGTCCTGCTACCATAAGATAAGATTTCTAAGGTTGCCGATAGCACCCGCAAGTGCTACCCCGCCCAACGGGGAACTTGTCCTACGGGTCACTGCCCGGGAGAGGGACACTGCCCTTGGCTCCGACAAGGCTACTTTTTACCCCCGAAGGTACGCTCGTTTTATCTTTATATTTTCTTTCTTTTCTTTTCTTTTTCTTTCTCTTTTTGCTTTAGTTCTTAGCCTCCTTGCCTTTGAACACTTGCTTTTCTTTCTTATTCGAGCTTGTAGCTCCCTTTTGCCACTTGCAAATCTCTGTCTCTTTCCTTTGAGCGTTTATCTCTTTGCTTTCACTTTAAGCCTTTCGAAAGTACCTCGTCCGACGGGTCACTGCCCAGGGAGTCCTGCTCCACTTGACGAGTCTCAAATTCGAAGGCGCCATTTACATTTTCTTTATGCTTTTTTAGGCACTTTTAGCTTGCTTTTAACTTTGCCTTTTTACATCAATTTATCTCTTACCCTAGGCCTCGCCATAAGGATAACTAGAGAGTCTCCTGGACTCTTAAACGTTTCACTTTCCTTTATTTAACTCAAATTAATGTTAAAGTTATTGTCCATTTGCCCAGACACCCTATGACCTTCTAGGGTTATAACTGTTTAATTCTTTAGCCTTGGGATCTCATCCCCCTTTCCTGATTCCTCACTGAATCCTAGAGTTAACTTAACTCTATTTTTCTGTTCCACTTTTAACTTAGAGTTATACTGACTTTAATCTCATGTTCCACTTTTATCTTAGAGTTACGCTGACTCTAATTTCCTGTCTGTGAGTTTAAACTCCCCTGGATCACCTTAGGTTCCCTTTACCTAAGTTCCATGTCGTACTCATCCTAGAGTTCCTTGACTCTATGTTGATCACTAGTTCACCTTAGGTCCCCTTTACCTAAGTTCCATGACATACTCATCCTAGAGTTCCATGACTCTATGTTGATCACTAGTTCACCTTAGGTCCCCTTTACCTAAGTTCCATGACATACTCATCCTAGAGTTCCTTGACTCTATGTTGATTACTAGTTCACCTTAGGTCCCCTTTACCTAAGTTCCATGACATACTCATCCTAGAGTTCCTTGACTCTATGTTGATCACTTTATCCAGTGTCCTTAGGTTATCCCCTAAGACAATGCCACTCATCCAATCCTAGGATAACTCCTAGTTCGATGTCACTCGTCAAACCCCTAAACTAGGTTTTCTCCTAGTTTTACTACCAACAAGTTCTGTTCCCTTATGTCACATGATTCCTAGGGTTATACCCTAACATGATCACAATCATAAATAGCTAATCTTTTCATGCATGCAATTATTTTCATCTCGTTCATAAAATAGTATTTACTTTTACGCATGCATATTCATCATATAGCTTTGGCAACCAACAGTTGCACTTTTCCTCTGTGTCCATCTATACATGCACATTTATTCCTCTATCTCTGGCAACCAACAGTTGCACTTTTTCATCTGTATCCATTTACACAGGCGATCCTAATCATGATTACCTAGCGCCTCTAACAGGCTACTATCATGCTTCGAAATCGAAAAGCAAAGGAGCAAGGGGAGAGGTCACCCAATTTCGGCAGAATTCCCCACCTTGTGGTGTATCCAATTGCTTGTAGACACTTGCAATTGGTCTCCGCGCGATTCCACTTGTCCCCTCGAGCTTGCACGCAAAACGGTGCGCATCCCTCGAGTCCGCACGCAAAACGGTGCACGGCCACCAAACCTGCACGCAAAATGGTGCACATCACTAAAAACCCGCACGCAAAACGGTGCGCGTCTGTCACGCCCCGAGTTCAAAAACCAGTGTATAAATTTTTTTTTTTTTTTTTAATCAGAGTTGCAAATCATCCAGGGCAATGACAGACCGCCACATATATAGAAGAGTCCCAATCCCCTATGGAATTGAGCCTTTTCTATATATGCACGGCTAGCTTGGCAACAAACATCAGAGTACTAACTACGTACTACAAAATAACAGTAACAAGTAAACTTTACAACTATCTTTACAAATATACAACTAAAATACAATTTCCTTTCTCTCCAACATCTATTACATAACTTTTCGGCTGTCCAGGGTCAACCTCTATATCGATACCTCGCCAATTCGTCCCGACATCCCAACACCCGCTCGACCTGAAAAACAGTCACCCGAGGGTGTGAGACACACCGGAGTGTATCCCAGTGGGCACGACGAGCCGAGAAATAGCAGATCGTACCTACTGGTATACAATACTAGCGGATAGTAAAGATCACATTAGGTAAGCATTTATGAAGCGAATGAATAACCAACATGAATATGTATAATCTTGACAGGAATATAATGAACCAAGCATGCTGAATAATTGTATAGGCAGGTATCAAACAAATGGATATGTTGACCAAAGAATATCTTCAAACCAAATCAGGAATCATGAGATAAGACGAAAGCAGACTAAAAGCAACATATGCATCAAATAAATGATATATCAAATTATCCAATTACAAGCCACCATATTGGTCCCACAAGACCTCAGGCAAAACTGCCCACTTGGCACCAGCGGGTTGACATTCCCCCCCTGGGGGTCACGGGTTGCCACTGCTAACCACTTTACCGGTAAAGAACATTTCCACGGGGCGCGACCCCGGCAATGTTCGTGAAGTACAACGGTGCGGGCGATCAAATGCAAATGCTCAAACTCACGGTCCACTGACCGGGTAATCGGCAATAAGCCGGGAAATCCCCACTGGGATGAAATCAACTGAATCTCAACTTTCATGCAGGAATAATCAGCAACTAATCTCAACTCATATGCAAGATCAAAAGCAAATCTCAACTCAACATAAGATCAACAGCAAATCTCAACTCAATCATGCAGACCAACCAAACATACAAAACTAAACACATATTTTTGCGGAAACTAGTTTGAAAACAGGTTTTAGGCCCAAACTTCGAAGAGCAATGCCTTTGTCCTATCAAACAAGAACAGACTCAGGCGACCCTACGACGTTCAGTAAAACATTAGTTGATTTAAAATTATGTGTTCAGCAGTGTAATATTTGATCAACAGAAAAACAAGCTCAACACAATCCAATCAAGAATGCAATATCAGAATCAACTGAGTCTCAACTCATATGCAAGAATAAGCAGCAACTAAATATCATGGATCAGATATAATCAGGAAGTACTGATAATCAGGTATATAACCTAGCAAATGACCAATCAGGCATGGCAATGTCCAGAATAATGATATGAAATACTGGAAGCACTATGTAAAGCAACAGATAACTGATAAAAGTTATAACTCAGGCATGAAGCAGTATAAACTGAATCGAAAGGAAGGCAGGCTCAAAGTAATATTTAAGCTACCAAAAACAGGGGTCCAACCAATACCGTACACAGAGGGCCGAAATGATAAAGCCCGGACCGAAGATAAACCCACCTGTCAAATCGCAGGCGACAAAACTGAAACGACTGTACGCTCAGAACCAGATGCAAACTGGACAAACCTGAATCAAACATATTGATCAGGGATCAACTCTAACTCTTAGCTCATTTCAAGTCACTTAACCCTTTTTAATTACTTAACCTCAGTGTTTGACAATCACACTTAGACCAACAAAGTCTTTTTAGCACTATTTTCGCTCGTTCTTTCAACTGAAGATTCATTTTAACGAACCGTCACTTCCAGCAGGTGACATTTATCTTGCTGAACACCGTGCTCACCAATTTGCGGCAGCACGGGACCCGAGGAAAACTTCGGGCCACAAATTTTCCTCTAACCTAGCCGAAACGCATTTTCGTTTCCTCGGCTCACCAAACCCCAAATTAAACGCGAGCATCGCGTTCAGTGACCCCAAAATAGCCAGGAGTACACTGTTACAACTTTTCACACAGACCCTAATACAGTTTTTAAGGAATTATTACATTAAGGCTTGATTATGACATAACTTTGCATCTATACCTCATTTATCAAAACTTTGTATATAAACATGCCTTTAAACATTGCAAGGACACTGGGGCTCACCTTCTTTGCAGCCCAGTCCTACTGGTTCAACCAGAACCACATTCTTGCTCTCACACCATTCACAATGCACCAAATACTTGTCCACACAGATCCAGGTTGATCTGAAGTGAGCATCAAGCTCAGGGGACAATTCTAAACAACTTTCCTATTCAAAGTTTTGCCAAATTCTGCTTCAAAGTTCTTTGAGGCATTTCTTCAAACATCATATGTGCACCATTCCATACACTATACACAAGCACATAACTTCAATTGATCTCAGTAACCAAAGCACCTGGAACTCTCCAGCTTTGATCAAAACACTCCACTAGGTCCCTGGAGTGATTCTCATCAAATTGGAGCAACCACAACCCCCAAGTTGGCTCGGGTCCGAGAAGGAAGAAGACCTCCACCACCTTGAAATTCGTGATGATCAACCCAGAGTTTCTGGGCTTCATCCAGATGCACCAGCAGGTGCACCTCATCTCCCTGATGCTGTCCAGACCCATGCTTGGTCGACGGGAAGAGGCGACGCCGGCCAGGCTCCAAGCTCTATTTCGAGCTTCAAGCCTCTAATGGCGAAATTCAACAGAGCCCATAGGAAGCCCTCAAACTTGCAAGGTAGGCTCCCTAGACCCGTACGAAGCTTCCCGACCCACTCCCGGTTGCCGGAGATGGCCGGAGCGCCGGCGGCCAATAATGAGGTCATTCTCGGGTTGAACATGGCCACCGCCACCCGATGCTGCATGGGCAGCATGCAAGTGCATGGATGCACTCATTGCACTCCCCGCAACCCATTTGGACTAGTTCCCGGCAGCGAGGAGGCGCGCCGGTGCCGGAGCTACAATTAGGGTTCCGGCCATCTTTGTCTCTGCCGGCAACCCAGACTGCATGGGGGCTCGGGCTTGTGCACGGAGAATCCCTAGGACATGGGGAGTCCACTGCTAAAGGTCCGAGGTCCTAACTCTAAGTGGTCTAGGTTCCTTACCTTGGCCGAGCTCGGGGAAGAAGGAGGAAGCCGGTTTTTCGGTCCCTCTTACACGCGCGGCTTCGAGCAACTCCAGCAGCACTCCACGGGTACAGAGGAGCTCCACTGAATCTCCAGATCAAGTCTTGGAAGAAGTTGCTTCCAAGCCCCTCCTTCTCTCTCTCTCCCGAGTGCTTTCTCACTTGGTGGATTATGACCCTCGGCCACCCCAGCACCAGGGCTTTTGCTGGAAGATGCAGAGGAGGCTGATGCTTCGTATTACACCCAGAGACCCCTCGTGTTACACCCAAAAGGAACCCAAGAGCCACTTGGCATTAAATGCAAGATTCTTGCAAAATAACCTCAAACCCGGTTCAGACCTAACCCTAACCTCCGAGTTCTTCACAATAGGTGCAAAAATGCACCCAACACCTTATGGTTTAAGCCCCTTAATTTTTGGTACATAAAATATTATAGTTTTCTCAAAAATACCCCCTTTTTCAGTGCATTTCACACATTTCGAGAAAATCCGTTCATCGAAATGCCAAACAGACTTCGCCACGATGTCCGGCTCGTCGAGACCTGTCAAGTAGCGTATTTTCTTGTTTAATTTGGCGTTCGTATGAAATCTCGAGCCATCTTGTTCTGTATGTCACAATCCGACGCACGCACTTCGATGCACCCGGATCGCCAAACGCGAAATCCGTCAGTGCCATTGCGCTCAGAACATCGAAATTAGCTAGGTTCGACTACTCATACCCCTATGTCAGGGTTTCAGACAGTGAATCGGCCAATAGTGGTCAAACGGGAATTTAAATCAGGGGTTACAATTCACAACTTAAGTTGTGGGACCCACTTCTTATTTGCTGTTTTGCGGAAGATCCGACCGTTGGATCGAAGACATATGTATATCAATTTTTCATGTTTCGACGAGACGGTCGCAATGGTGATCTCAGATTTTCGAGATCAGGCTCCGATCAAAAGTCGGTATTTTAGGGCCACTATTACTCTACTAATTTCTCATTTTTTTTGCCATTTAAATAATCCAGAAAATTATTTAAACTTAAATTTTGGATTTTAAAAATCATGGTTACTACTGTCACGCCCCGGGTGTAAACCAGAACCCGGGCCCGTCCACAGATCCGCCGTGCATACGGAATTTTCCGTGTACACGAAGCGCTGATAACCTGCTCAGATATAAAAAAAAGTAATAAAGGAGCATAAAACAGAGCTAAACTAAAACTAATACAACTCAGACAAATGCTGGAAATAAAAGTACAGTAAGCTCTCAAAAATATACAGGTGTCTCTCCCAGCTCACGAAATATATACAACCAGCTGGCCGCAGCCAGACCCAAAATAAAAGGAAAATACAACCGTCTGAGTGTACTGGGGATACATCAAAACTACAAAACTCGAACTCGGGGCAGTGGCTATCTAATCAGCGATCCTCTTACCTCGATCCAGGGAAGAGGGTCCCGCAACACCCGCAGAGAACTCTGCAAAACAAAGGGGAACAGAAAAGAGAAAACAGTGGGGGGTGAGAACTACTATAAAAACAGTAGCCTCCCCTAGTGGGTAGACCTCAAACTCAGACATGCCCACTAGGACTAACAGAGGCGAAAAAGGAAAACAGAGGTGGTAAGCTACAAGTACACTACTAATGAAGAGCTACCACTAACATGCCTCTACGATGCCTACTAGAGAATAGCTGAAAGCATGCACCAGAACGTAAGGACTGACAGACCAACCCAATCAAAACACCAGTAAACACTGGTACTGCCTGCACCGCTGTCAACCTCACAACTCAGTATCTCCCCTGTCCAAAAGACCGGAACCCAACACGGTCTGACCGGCACCCAACACGGTCTGACCGGCACCCAACACGGTCTGAAACCTACTCCGGAGTGGCACTCGAGGGGAGCGACCCCACACGAGCATAGTATCACTGTCACTAGTATCATCAGTACCATAAATAGCAGGACGGGGTCACGACCCTGATCAAAGTGGGAAAACCCATCCACTAAAGGGAAACTCGATCCCCTACCTCCAATCTGGTGCAAAAGTAATAATAATAATCCGGTCAACCGCCCACAGTCCGCGGTCGCCGCAACACCCAAACCTCGATCCCCGACTGTCCCAACTCTGAACATCTGACTACACAATCCCCTAAGGCTAGACGATAGGAGAACGAATAAAAGCATGGTTTCTTTTAAGTCAATTCCAATAAGTTTGTGTAGCAGAAAAAGGTGGCCTACCTAGATGACCATTCAAGCATGCAAAGTCCTTTATTTGCTATAATTATCCCAATTATTCAAACATATGCAACATTAAGTGTTTGGGAAATCCCAATGTACATGTGGCAGGATATATGATACATAATACATTTTAGATGCACAGTCTACTAGCAAGTATCCCTTATACAACATTCATTCTAACCACATGCCCAAACCTTCCCTTAACATATAATATGATATGGCTTTAGCATTCTTTCCAACTAATTAAATTGCATATCTAAACATGGAAACACCGCTTACTAATTTGTAGCCTGCTAACAATGCAAGTATTAACAAAGGAATCTTAATCTCATACAAGCATGCTAGATATATTCACAATTAATAACACATAATCATGGCATTCTAATAGGCCTAGTGACATTCACAAGTAGGAGGTTCACAACATCACCCACCTCGAGCGCTAATCCAAGTTCCCAAAAGCGAAGTCCAAGATCAGTCCAAACACACCTCCAATCTGTACAAAATACCCCAAAGGAAAATACATAAGCTAATCAATCACAACTTCCAAAATCTGTCCCCTAAATCCACAGTCCAGAATTCTCCAATTTTTACCTGCGAATAATGCCCAGAAAAATCCAAGAAAAATACTATTGCGATCCTTGCGACGAGCCCGTCGAAACGAGTACCTGCACGCCCAAATCGGAGTTTCCTACGCTGAGATAAAAATCCGGCAAGGGGTACACCCCAATCCAAACTGTACCAAAATTCTGTAACAAAGAACCACAGAGAAAGGAGATTCTCACCCTCGAGTAAAATCCAAAAAAATCTGAGAAAAATCCAGGAGACTCCTTGCGAAGAGTAGATGAAGATTACCTTTTGAATCGCCTCAATCCGACGTCTGAACGAAAAGATACGGCAAGAACACCGCGGTGCTGTCCCAAAAGTCCGCGAAGAAAATGGGTAAAAAGGGTGCTCAGAAAACTCCAAGATTAGCACGGAAATCGAGGAACCTCAAAACACAGGAGTTGAAGCCCTACCTGTCGTGAGTCAACGGCGCAAGAATCGGCGAAATCCGATGTCGGGGTGAGTCGGAGGAGTCCAAACACTGAGAAGGGGCGAAGAAGATCGCCGGGGAAACAAGCGTCGCGCCGCGCCGTAAAATGGTGAACCTCGGGAAGAGTGCCTCCAAAAATCCTCAAAGTTCTCCAATGGGTAGTGCACTGAGGGAGGAGAAACTTCTCTGAAGGATGCTCTGTGAAAAGGGGTCCAAAAAGCCTAAGGGGAGAACAGGAAATCCTATTTATAGGCCCAGCCCATATGCTGATGGGCCGGTTTTCGGGCGCAGTTTCCGGGCGCACTGCGCCCGGAAACCGGGTTGTATACCTCCCGTCCGACGCGCCCGGAAGTCCCTGGGGCGGCCACGTCACCCCGAACAGGGGACAGCAAAACCCGGCGGCCAGCAATGCCCCGCGTGTCCCCTCGCGGTCAGCGGGGGTAGGTACGGCCGCCCAACCGCGAGGCGACACGTGGCGCACTCGAGTGCGGCCGACCGCCCGCCTGGCGCCCCTGTGCGCGCGCAGTCCCGAGGCGCCCCCCCGCGCGCACCGTGGACCGCGCCCACGAGAGCCAACGAATCCGACGCCGACACGTGTCATGCGCCCGGTCCACCGCAACCCCGCAAGTCCGGTGAGCCGTGCCGCGTGCGCCGGCCTATCAGGGCACGCCACGCGTCACCCGCCCGCGGTCCATGCACCGCCGCGCCACCCCGTGGACCGAGCCGCGTGAGCCGGCCAATAATAGGCCGCCACGTGGCACCGCCCGGTCCACGAGTCTCCCCCATGCACCGAATAACCCCGTAAACTTCCGGAAGCCCGCTTTTGGTCATCCGGACTCCAAAATTAACAAGCAAATAGCCGTTTTCAAGCGTTTTTCCGCGCTGAATCCAAATCCAACCTCAGATTGGCCCAAAACCCTTTCTAAAATTCGGCAAATGCAGCCGAAGGCCAAATCCGCTATCAAAGTCTCACAAGGTCCATCTGTGGCACCCCTTCGATGCACCATGGGCCAGACACCAACACTAGGTGTTCTACACAGTGGATTCACCGGAAAGTGGCATGGGAAAAACCAGTACACTACATCCTCCCCCACAAGAAAAAGTTTCGTCCTCGAAACAAAAGTCAAACCTCAAGTAGGGGCCTCAAACAAGTGGGGGTGAGCATCCATCATCGCTGACTCCAACTCCCAGGTAGCCTCGCGCTCATCATGACTGCTCCAGAGGACCTTCACATACGGGATGGCCCGACTGCGCAACTCCCTAACCTCACGGTCCAAGATCCTCAACGGCCGCTCAACATAGCTCAGGTCCTCAGCAACCTCCAATGGGGTGAAATCGATGATATGGGACGGGTCATGAACATACCTCCTCAGTGTCGATACATGAAAAACATTGTGAACACCAGAAAGCCTGGGAGGAAGCGCAAGCCTGTAGGCAACTGGCCCTAAGCGCTCCAACACCTCAAAAGGTCCAATATAACGAGGGCTCAGTTTCCCACGAATGCCAAATCTCCGAATCCCCTTCGAAGGCGAGACTTTCAGAAAAACATGGTCGCCCACCTGAAACTCTAAGTCTCGCCGTCGAGTATCAGCATAACTCCTCTGTCGGCTCTGGGCGGTCTCGAGATGTCGTCGAATCAATCTGACCTTTTCCTCAGCCTCTAACAGTAGATCAGGACCCAAAGTCTTTTTCTCACCCACGTCACTCCAATATAGGGGTGACCGACACTTGCGTCCATACAACGCTTCAAACGGAGCCATCTGAATGCTCGCTTGATAGCTGTTGTTGTACGCAAACTCAACTAATCCCAAGTGTCGGTACCATCCTCCTCCGAAGTCCAGAACGCATGCTCTCAACATATCCTCGAGGGTCTGAATAGTGCGCTCTGACTGCCCATCGGTCTGTGGGTGGAATGCTGTACTGAATCGGAGCTGCGTCCCCAAGGCTGTCTGTAAACTCCTCCAGAAATGCGAGACAAACCTCGGGTCTCTATCTGATACGATGGAAACAGGTACTCCGTGTAATCTAACCACCTCAGCCAAGTACACCTGTGCGAGTCGCTCCATCGGCCAAGTCATCTGAACCGGCAGAAAGTGAGCGGACTTGGTAAGCCTGTCCACGACTACCCAGATAGCATCCGCTCCCGTCTGTGCTCTCGGCAAACTAGTGACAAAATCCATCGTAACATGTTCCCATTTCCATTCAGGGATTGGGAGACTCTGTAACTTGCCAGCAGGTACACGATGCTCAGCTTTTACTTGCTGACAAGTTAAACAGTGTGCTACGAATCTCCCAATGTCTCTTTTCATCCCATTCCACCAAAACTGTGCCTTAAGATCCCTATACATCTTAGTCCCACCAGGATGGATGGTATAAGGTGTATAGTGGGCCTACCTCAAGATCTGCTCTCGGATCTCTGCATCCATAGGCACACACGCGCGGTCCCTGTACCGCAGTACTCCCGCGGCATCGACTGAGAAGTCCCCTATCAAACCAGTCTGCATCTGCTCTCGAATCCTTATCAGGTGGCGGTCCTCACTCTGTCTCTCCCGAATCCTGTCCAACAGAGTGGGCTGCACGACTAGAGACATAAGTCTAGCAGAGACCCCAGGGGACACAACCTCGAGCTCTAACCGCCTCATCTGCTCAAGTAATGGCGCCTGATCGGTGATCAACAAAGATAGACTCTGTACTGCTCTCCTGCTCAGGGCATCAGCAACCACGTTGGCCTTGCCAGGATGGTATAATATGTCTACATCATAATCTTTCAGCAATTCCAGCCATCTGCGCTGCCTCAAGTTGAGCTCCTTCTGCGTGAACAGGTATTTCAAGCTCTTGTGGTCGGTGTAAATCTCGCAGTGCTCCCCATACAGGTAGTGGCGCCACAACTTTAGTGCAAAAATCACTGCAGCTAGCTCCAAATCATGGGTAGGGTAATTCTTTTCATAATCCATCAGTTGCCGGGAGGCATAAGCGATTACCCTTCCTTCCTGCATCAGCACGCAACCAAGTCCACTGTGCGATGCGTCGCTGTAAATCACGTATCCTTTCCCCATAACGGGGAGGGAAAGGACAGGAGCCGACATCAATCTGTTCTTTAATTCCTCAAAGCTCCTCTGGCAATCCTCACTCTAAGTAAACTTAATCCCTTTTCGCGTCAAACGAGTGAGGGGTGTGGAAAGTTTCGCAAAACCTTCCACAAACCGACGGTAATATCCTGCTATGCCCATGAAACTGCGGACCTCTGATACCGTCGTCGGTCGGGGCCAATCCCGGACTGCCTCAATCTTCGCCGGGTCTACTGCCACTCCAGCGGCTGAAATCACGTGGCCCAAAAAGACAACCTCCCGAAGCCAGAAATCACACTTAGATAACTTGGCATACAACTTCCTCTCTCTCAGAAGTTGTAGCACAATCCTCAGATGCTCCTCGTGCTCCACATCGCTTCGGGAATAAACTAGGATGTCATCGATAAAAACAACGACGAACCGATCCAGGTACGGTCGAAAAATCCT
The DNA here is from genome assembly GCA_029204045.2 of Tillandsia leiboldiana. Lineage (NCBI taxonomy): Eukaryota > Viridiplantae > Streptophyta > Magnoliopsida > Poales > Bromeliaceae > Tillandsia > Tillandsia leiboldiana. The sequence goes on along the minus strand of JAQNDB010000576.1, from coordinate 27,008 downwards.
GTTCATTAAATCCATAAAAGCAGCAGGAGCATTCGTCAATCCAAAAGGCATGACGGTGAACTCATAATGCCCGTACCGCGACCTGAATGCCGTCTTTGGGATGTCCTCGGCCTTCACCTTCAATTGGTGGTAACCAGACTGTAAGTCAATCTTGGAGAAGACACAAGACCCTTGCAGCTGATCAAATAAGTCATCAATGCGCGGCAGAGGGTACTTGTTCTTGATGGTCGCTTTATTCAGCTCCCGGTAATCAACGCACAGTCGAAGCGAACCATCTTTCTTCTTCACAAATAGCACCGGCGCTCCCCAAGGCGATACACTAGGCCTCACAAAACCCTTGTCCATTAAATCCTGGAGTTGCGCCTTTAATTCTCGCAGCTCAGCCGGTGCCATTCGGTAAGGAGCCTTAGAGACTGGCGCAGTTCCTGGGACCACGTCAATCAAAAACTCGACCTCCCTATCCGGCGGCATACTAATCAGCTCTGGAGGAAACACATCCGGGAACTCGTGGGCAATCGGGATATCCGCGAGTCCCGGAGCCGCCGTAGGCTCCTTAACCACAGATGCCATAAAGGCTACGCATCCACTGCGCATCATCTGCCTCGCACGAGAAGTCGAAACCATAGAGGCAAAGAAAGCACTCTGGCACCCCCCGAAAACGAACACCTCCTGGCCTGGCTCGCTAAAAGTAACAGTCCTCGCGGCGCAATCAATCGTCGCGAAATAGCGAGCCAGCCAATCCATCCCCAGTACAATGTCAAAATCTCGCAGCTGACTAAGGACCATCAGGTCCGCTGGCAAAATCCAAGACTCAAGCTGTACCGGGCAAGACCAACAACACTCCTCTACATGCAATATATGACCGGGAATCTGTACCTCTAATGCATGTGGCAATCGACCTAACTCTAGTCCATGAGATGATGCAAATGCTCTACTGATAATAGAATGTGATGCACCGGTATCAAATAAAGTGCGAGCTCTAATACCAAAAAGTAAAGTGATACCTGCCACCACGTGGTCGGCTGCCGTGGAGTCCCCTACCTGAGCGGCGTAGACTCGCCCGCTCTGAGCTGGTGGTCGGTGGTCTGCAGGGTGGGAAGAAGGAGCCCTGCTCGCAGAAGCATAGGGTCGCTGAGCTGGCGGTCGCTGCTGAGGTGGAAGAGAAACTGAGGCCGAAGAAGGCGCCACTGATGCCGAAAAAGGGCATGAAGACCGTATGTGCCCGGCCTGACCGCAGCCATAACAACGCCCCCACCTCTGATCACAAGTGCCGGGGAAATGCTGACCCCCGCAGAAGATACAACTGCCAGGGGCCCGAAACTGCCGTGACTGCTGCTGCTGCTGCCTGTGCGACTGCCGCTGGGATCCCTGCTATCGCGACTGCGACCTCTGCTGCTGCGAGTGCTGCTGCTGTCGCTGGGGCTGCTGATGCTGTGGGGGCCTCTGGGATCCCCCAGGCCCTCGCCGCTCCGAACGCCCCCGGCCCGTAAACTGAGGCAGTGGCGGTCGGGGCGGCCTCCAGGAACTGGCCTGTCCCCCTTCATCCGATGCTGGTCGCTTCCTCTCAGAACTCTGAGCGACCAGACCTCCGCGTCTAGAAACAACATGATCTCCCCTCTCGACCCACTGGGCGTGATCCACTGCCTCTGATAAAGTCTGAAGCCTCTGGGCGTGTACCATGGTATAGATCTCGGGGCGCAAACCTGTCTCAAACAGCTCTACCTAGTGCAGCCCATCCCTGGCAACATAGGGTACGCAGTTGAGCAACTGCGTAAACTCCTGAAAATAGTCCCACACTGGGCGATCACCCTGCTGCAGGTTCTTCAAGTCATCTTCTATCTTCTTCTTCACACTCGTGGAGAAGTAAGTGTCAAGGGTCATCCTCCTGAACTCCGACCAGGGTAGCTATCGGGTGACCTGAAACTCTAGGGGCTCGACCCGACGCCACCAAGCATCCGCATCCCCCTCTAAACAGTGTACTGCCAAATGTGCCCTGAACCTCTGGTCGATGAAGAAGTCCCGAAACATCTTCTCCATTGCCGCTAGCCACGATCCAATCTCCCAAGGGTGAGTGCTCCGCCCCGAGAACTTAGGGGGTCCTCGCTTACAGAATTGCGTGAGTTTGTCAGAAAACTCCCGCTCCTCCTCTGGGTTCAAAGGCCTGAACATCCCCTGGGCCCCACTGCTCGACGACGGCGCTGTAGGGGCAGGTGGAATAGTCGGTGGTACAACAGGTGGTACGAGGGCCTCTGCAGTAGTAGGGGGAGGTGCCGCAACCTGGGCAAATAACTGCTCAAACCTCTGCTCCTGTCGGCGGTGGCTCTCCGCCAACTGGGCCACCATGGCCCTCAGATCACTGATCTCAGAAGGCCCGGACTGCTCCGGCTCCTCCGGGGGTGTAGGAGTACCCCGAGTAGGAATCTGCCGCCTAGGAGGCATCCTGCCACACAAGAATCCACGGGTCAGTAAACCAAACCACTCTCGACCCAATCCAGCGAAAGTCATGGACATTCCCCTATTTCTGTAACCTTATGTTGTCTGCAGCCAACATAATAGTCCCCCAGAAATAGGCTATGCCAATCCCTCTCCACTCACAGGAAGAGTTAACAACCAATTGCCGACTTTCGCACAATATCACGTCACTCACGCTCTGCCTTCCTAGGGTCTGCCAAAAGCCTAGGGTTTCCTAAGTCCCAACTGACCTATCCCTAAGCTCTGATACCAACTAATCTGTCACGCCCCGGGTGTAAACCAGAACCCGGGCCCGTCCACAGATCCGCCGTGCATACGGAATTTTCCGTGTACACGAAGCGCTGATAACCTGCTCAGATATAAAAATAAGTAATAAAGGAGCATAAAACAGAGCTAAACTAAAACTAATACAACTCAGACAAATGCTGGAAATAAAAGTACAGTAAGCTCTCAAAAATATACAGGTGTCTCTCCCAGCTCACGAAATATATACAACCAGCTGGCCGCAGCCAGACCCAAAATAAAAGGAAAATACAACCGTCTGAGTGTACTGGGGATACATCAAAACTACAAAACTCGAACTCGGGGCAGTGGCTATCTAATCAGCGATCCTCTTACCTCGATCCAGGGAAGAGGGTCCCGCAACACCCGCAGAGAACTCTGCAAAACAAAGGGGAACAGAAAAGAGAAAACAGTGGGGGGTGAGAACTACTATAAAAACAGTAGCCTCCCCTAGTGGGTAGACCTCAAACTCAGACATGCCCACTAGGACTAACAGAGGCGAAAAAGGAAAACAGAGGTGGTAAGCTACAAGTACACTACTGATGAAGAGCTACCACTAACATGCCTCTACGATGCCTACTAGAGAATAGCTGAAAGCATGCACCAGAACGTAAGGACTGACAGACCAACCCAATCAAAACACCAGTAAACACTGGTACTGCCTGCACCGCTGTCAACCTCACAACTCAGTATCTCCCCTGTCCAAAAGACCGGAACCCAACACGGTCTGACCGGCACCCAACACGGTCTGACCGGCACCCAACACGGTCTGAAACCTACTCCGGAGTGGCACTCGAGGGGAGCGACCCCACACGAGCATAGTATCACTGTCACTAGTATCATCAGTACCATAAATAGCAGGACGGGGTCACGACCCTGATCAAAGTGGGAAAACCCATCCACTAAAGGGAAACTCGATCCCCTACCTCCAATCTGGTGCAAAAGTAATAATAATAATCCGGTCAACCGCCCACAGTCCGCGGTCGCCGCAACACCCAAACCTCGATCCCCGACTGTCCCAACTCTGAACATCTGACTACACAATCCCCTAAGGCTAGACGACAGGAGAACGAATAAAAGCATGGTTTCTCTTAAGTCAATTCCAATAAGTTTGTGTAGCAGAAAAAGGTGGCCTACCTAGATGACCATTCAAGCATGCAAAGTCCTTTATTTGCTATAATTATCCCAATTATTCAAACATATGCAACATTAAGTGTTTGGGAAATCCCAATGTACATGTGGCAGGATATATGATACATAATACATTTTAGATGCACAGTCTACTAGCAAGTACCCCTTATACAACATTCATTCTAACCACATGCCCAAACCTTCCCTTAACATATAATATGATATGGCTTTAGCATTCTTTCCAACTAATTAAATTGCATATCTAAACATGGAAACACCGCTTACTAATTTGTAGCCTGCTAACAATGCAAGTATTAACAAAGGAATCTTAATCTCATACAAGCATGCTAGATATATTCACAATTAATAACACATAATCATGGCATTCTAATAGGCCTAGTGACATTCACAAGTAGGAGGTTCACAACATCACCCACCTCGAGCGCTAATCCAAGTTCCCAAAAGCGAAGTCCAAGATCAGTCCAAACACACCTCCAATCTGTACAAAATACCCCAAAGGAAAATACATAAGCTAATCAATCACAACTTCCAAAATCTGTCCCCTAAATCCACAGTCCAGAATTCTCCAATTTTTACCTGCGAATAATGCCCAGAAAAATCCAAGAAAAATACTATCGCGATCCTTGCGACGAGCCCGTCGAAACGAGTACCTGCACGACCAAATCGGAGTTTCCTACGCTGAGATAAAAATCCGGCAAGGGGTACACCCCAATCCAAACTGTACCAAAATTCTGTAACAAAGAACCACAGAGAAAGGAGATTCTCACCCTCGAGTAAAATCCAGAAAAATCTGAGAAAAATCCAGGAGACTCCTTGCGAAGAGTAGATGAAGATTGCCTTTTGAATCGCCTCAATCCGACGTTTGAGCGAAAAGATACGGCAAGAACACCGCGGTGCTGTCCCAAAAGTCCGCGAAGAAAATGGGTAAAAAGGGTGCTCAGAAAACTCCAAGATCAGCACGGAAATCGAGGAACCTCAAAACACAGGAGTTGAAGCCCTACCTGTCATGAGTCAACGGCGCAAGAATCGGCGAAATCCGATGTCGGGGTGAGTCGGAGGAGTCCAAACACTGAGAAGGGGCGAAGAAGATCGCCGGGGAAACAAGCGTCGCGCCGCGCCGTAAAATGGTGAACCTCGGGAAGAGTGCCTCCAAAATCCTCAAAGTTCTCCAATGGGTAGTGCACTGAGGGAGGAGAAACTTCTCTGAAGGATGCTCTGCGAAAAGGGGTCCAAAAGCCTAAGGGGAGAACAGGAAATCCTATTTATAGGCCCAGCCCATATGCTGATGGGCCGGTTTTCGGGCGCAGTTTCCGGGCGCACTGCGCCCGGAAACCGGGTTGTATACCTCCCGTCCGACGCGCCCGGAAGTCCCTGGGGCGGCCACGTCACCCCGAACAGGGGACAGCAAAACCCGGCGGCCAGCAATGCGCCGCGTGTCCCCTCGCGGTCAGCGGGGGTAGGTACGGCCGCCCAACCGCGAGGCGACACGTGGCGCACTCGAGTGCGGCCGACCGCCCGCCTGGCACCCCTGTGCGCGCGCAGTCCCGAGGCGCCCCCCCGCGCGCACCGTGGACCGCGCCCACGAGAGCCAACGAATCCGACGCCGACACGTGTCATGCGCCCGGTCCACCGCAACCCCGCAAGTCCGGTGAGCCGTGCCGCGTGCGCCGGCCTATCAGGGCACGCCACGCGTCACCCGCCCGCGGTCCATGCACCGCCGCGCCACCCCGTGGACCGAGCCGCGTGAGCCGGCCAATAATAGGCCGCCACGTGGCACCGGCCGGTCCACGAGTCTCCCCCATGCACCGAATAACCCCGAAATCTTCCGGAAGCCCGCTTTTGGTCATCCGGACTCCAAAATTAACAAGCAAATAGCCGTTTTCAAGCGTTTTTCCGCGCTGAATCCAAATCCAACCTCAGATTGGCCCAAAACCCTTTCTAAAATTCGGCAAATGCAGCCGAAGGCCAAATCCGCTATCAAAGTCTCACAAGGTCCATCTGTGGCACCCCTTCGATGCACCATGGGCCAGACACCAACACTAGGTGTTCTACACAGTGGATTCACCGGAAAGTGGCATGGGAAAAACCAGTACACTACAACTACAGCGTCATTTCAGTCTGCACGCAAAACGGTGCGCGTTAAATCAACCTGCACGCGAAACGGTGCACGTACCTCGAATCTGCACGCAAAACGGTGCAGTCTGACTTTAGGGTTGCACGCAAAATGATGCATATTTTTCCTAGCCCTACACGAAAAATAATGCAAAATATTAGCATCTGCACGTAAAACGGTGCGTATTGGTCCAACCTTCACGCAAAACGGAGCACGTACCTCGTATTGGCACGCAAAACGGTGCACTTTCCTCTAGTCCTGCACGCAAAACGATGCGTCATATTAGAGACTGCACACCAAAATGGTGCGCGCTAATTCGATCGGCACGCAAAACGGAGCACGTACCTTAAATCTGCACGCTTAACGGTAGGGTTGCACGTAAAATGGTGCACGTTTTTCTAGCCCTGCACGAAAAATGATGTATATTATTAGAGACTGCACGTAAAACGATGCGCGACAGCACAAATTGCGCGCAAAACAGAACACGTACCTCGGGTTGGCACGCAAAATGGTGCACTTTCCTTTTTCAACGTTGCACGCAAAACGGTGTATGTTTTCCGGGTTTGCGTCCAAAACTGCGCATATTCCCGAATTTGCACGCAAAACGGTACATTTCTTCCACAACTGGCACGCAAAATGAGGCGCGCCAAAACTGTCCGCGACAGTCCGTGCAGCAACGGTACAGTAGAACTCAGTCCCTAACACGCAAAACGGCACGGGGTTAAATCTAATGTCCAAAATAACGTCTCAAAACTGTGCCAAAAATACCGTAAAAATGACGAACGGAGCCTACCTTGACAGCGTCGCGCCGCCCCACGCGAATACACGCGATGCCCAGACTGCTTGGAGCATCTTGCGCGCTCCACGAAATCCCCCACCTTCCTCTCTCTCTCTCTCTCTCTCTCTCTCTCTCGTGCTCGGGTGGAAAAGAAAAGGAAGAAGGAGAGGAAGAATGGCGGTGCGGGGGAGGAAGGAAGAAGAAGAAGAGAAGGAGAAAAGAAAGGAAAGGGGTGGACCGTGGACCGGGTTCACGGTCCCCCCCAATGGGGAATCTTGGGTGGCGGTCCACAAGGCAAGGGGGCGCGCACCGGGTCCAGGCAGCGCCCCCTGCGCCACATGGTGCGCGTCCTGCGCGCCACGCGGGCGCGCACCCGCGCCTTGTGCAGCACGCCTCTGCAGCCTCGGAATTCACGCCCGTCATTCCGGAAATTCGTTTTTGTCCTGTTTTCTGTCCATTTTTCGTCCGTTTCCGTCTAAATTTGACAGGTGGTTTCGTTTCAGCTTAATTTATCACAGAAAATTTTAAATTTTCAGTTTGGGCCATTTCTTGACCACCAAAAGCCTCGCTGTATCCAGAATCGCTGGCGGACCCCGTTCTCGCAATCCGGGTATCCGATCAAAACGAAATTTTTACTGTAACCTTAAAACATAATTACACAGCTCCCGTAATTTTCTCAGAATTTTTTGACACTGTTGGCGGAGCCCGTTCCCACTAAAAAATTTGGGCCCTCTTTCTCAAATAAATTTTTAGATCTCTCCATTTTAACTCGATTTGGGCCCAACTCGCGTCCACATATTCTTTACTTCCCTAACTTTCATAACACTAGTATTTCATACCACCTTTATTTACATTTATTTATGTGCCGAAAATCCGGTACTTTACACCTTGGATGCCTCCACCATCGAGTTGCAAGAGGATTTAAGCGTCGAGGAGACACCGGTGCGGATTTTGGCAAGAGAGGACAAGAAGTTGCGCAAACGAACAATCCCCTATGTAAAGGTCCAGTGGAGCGACCATGAAGAGCGCGAGGCGACTTGGGAACTGGAATCGAAGATGAGGGAATGTTTTCCCGAATTGATTAGTGGGGTTTGTATTTAAGTTTCGGGACGAAACTTTTTATAAAGTGTGAGTGGTGTAGTGATCCGGCCTTTCGGGGTATTTTTGACTTACATGTAGTCGTTTAAGCCTTTAAGTAAAATAAAATTATTCAATTCTTAAAAGTTGGCCATTGTGAGGTGCTAGTATTTTTCTGCGATAGAGCGCGGAAAAAGAAAGCCGACGGTGCGATCGGATCTGAAGTCCGATATCGGGATCCCCCGGAACGGGATTCATAGTGATACGGTGATTAGTCGTGCATCAGAATCCGTGCAAAATATCTTGCACCCGTTAGAGATAAGGTGGGTTATCTCGTAGGGGATAATTAATTAGTTAATTAATTATCCCAGACGGAAAATTAATAATTCTCTTACGTACGAATTAAAGAGAAATTAATTAAAGATAAAGTACGACTATATAAGGGATCCCGATTATCGGAAAGAAAAGAAAAGAAGAAAATAAAAACCCTAATCGGTGAGAAGAGAAAAAGGAAAAGAAAAGACGGAACCCTAACCGGAGTAGAAAAGAGGAAAAGAAGGAGGAAGCGGAGGAACCCGATCGCCCTGATTCACGTGCCGGAGATCGGAGAACGAGACGCCATCGTCTACGGGGAGCGGATCCTGGTCTCCAACGCCGAAAGGAAACAAGATCGGTTCTTTAATTCCGATAAATTAAGGTTAGTGAACATCGTTGCGGTTGTTAAATTAATCGGGAGTTTATCGTGTCCTTGTAAGGTGATTTTAATCGGAACATCGATCGCGGATTTTCGTCGGGTTTTGATCCATGTTTTATTCTCGTTCTTGACCGGGTGTGATCGAGGATTTTTATCGGATTTTAATTGGTGGTTTTTAATCGGTTTCTTGTTATCTGACCTCCGATCGACGTTTTGGTTGTTCGTCGATCGTTGGTTTAGTCATTAGAATTATCGTGTATTTATTCGGGAATTTTTTGGGATGTTTCGTTGGAACATAGTGGGTTAACGGGAGGCCGCCGCCGCCGTTGTTAAACGGGAGGCCGCCGCCGTCGTTACCATGTTCGTGGGGTCGTCGCCGGAGTCGCACGTGAGCGAAAACGGAGAAGAAAACCGAAAAAGGGGCATTACTGTTCACCCCGAACGGGTTTCTCAGCCCGCGGTCCACGGGCCAGAGCGTGCACCCGGCGCACGCCCCAAGGCGCGGAAGCCGCAGACCCGGCGCACGCCTTCGTGCGCCGGCCCAGCCCGCTCAGGCGCGGTGCACGCAACAGCATGCACCCGGTGTGTGCCGCAGGCCCGTGCGGCCGTGAGCCCGGTGCGCGCTCGTGTCGTGCACCGGCCCGGCCCAGAATGCGCGGTGCACGCTTCCTGCGTGCACCCGGCGCATTCCGCGCAGCCGCCGACGCTGTAAACCCGGTCCGCGCCTGCCCTGTGCACCACCCGACAGCCCAAAGTTCGGTGGCTCCGTTTGGGTTCGTTCTTCCACCGTTTTGAGCGCCGTCTTCGCCGTTGGGATCACAATCTCCGCGGTTTTCTTGGCATGGCAACTTGGGATCTTTTTGGTCACTGTTTTATTATGTCGGGTGCTAATTTCGCCGACGCTCCGCGCCTCGACGAAATCGTCGGGGGCACGCCGTCGGGTCTCTTTTCTCATCATTTCCGCCGTCGGGGCCTTCTTGGTTTTAACCATTGACGTCCCGAGTGGGCTACCGGTTGAGGATTGAGTTTTGTTGGATTTCCGTTAGCGGTTTTGGGTTCCGACGGAGTTCGCGACGAAATAGTCGCGGTCCGGTTGTTGTTAATCTTCGATGTTACCGGTTTGAGCTAAGTGTGCGGTGTTACTTGACGGTTTTGATTTGTTGGACTTTTCCGTCGAAAAGAGTAAATTGGGTCTTGTGTTTTCGGATGTTAGTACACGCTTTTGACTATAGTTATCCGTGCGGACTTTCTTTAGGTCCAGACGCGCAGCGGGGGTGCGCGAAGGATTCAAGTGTTCCGATCTTTCTTCAAATAGGTGGGTACGGTTGCGATAAGTGCAACAAGTGCAGTAAGTGCATCTATCGTCATTAAAGTGTTCTTAATTTATCTAACAAAGTAGATGAACAGTTTAACCTTTCGCATAATTGTGTTTTTATCTAACAATTGAAGCGGCTACGGTCGAGGTGCTCATGACACGCCGATCTCGGCAAATCCGTTTTCGGATGCTGCACGTACACAGGCGGATTGGCCTCCGCATGGGTGTACTTTTCCGGAAGAGTGGTCTCTTATGACCCGTGTTCCTCACAAAGGGGTGGGAGCCGTGAGGACCCCTTCGCGCCCGCTGGGAATAGCACACCAGCACCGTGAAGGGGTTAAATGCATCAAAGAGGTGTTTGCGCACGAGGGGAGACTTTAGTCTCTCCGACAAATAATCTGGGGTTGGTGCCCAATTTAATTGATAAATCTGGGGTTGGGGCCCAGCTTAATATGTGCAGGGTTTTAGCGAAATGGTTCCGGTGTATTCGGTTTGCTTCTTATTCCTTATTGATAATAGACATCTACTTTGTTTGTCACTGACATTACCCACTCCGTGACAGGTGTTACGAGGTGCGTTAGCCGGGAGGGCGGTGAGACTGCGTCGCGAGGGTCGTAGTCAGAACACTTGGTTTTTATTATCTCATTTCTCTTACGCTTAATTTAGTTAATTTGCTTGTGGGTCGTAATATTCGTGGACATGTATTACTTAGCGCTGTGGATGAGGTGTACTTTTATATTTCGGTTCTTTTGGTGATGTTTTCTTATGCGGCACGTTTTCATGATAAACCAAATGACTTCGAAAAGGTTTTCTCAAAACGAAGTGCCGTGTGGGCACGGGTTTTGCAACCGCTGGCTTTATCCTTTCTAAACACTGATGCCGCTTTAGTATTCCGCTTGATGATGTATGTCTATTGTATGGTTGATGGTTGGTGTTTGATGTATGTTGTTGTAAATGAGACGCCGTGCATATACAAAGGAGACTCTGTCCGTGGGCAGGGAGAATTTGTGTATGTGCGGTCTGGCACGCACCGGGGATGAGGTTTAAATTACCTTTTTAAGAAGAAAAAAAAAAGATACACACGATTTTCCGCTTTGATAGACTCAAAAACCCCCGGGGGCGTGACACTGATCCACAATTCTTCAACTTCAATCTTCAAGACTCAAGACACTGGGTGTCAACTTGAGCTCTTGTTGAATCTTCTCTAAGTCTTTGATTACTGATTGACAATTTGATCCCTTTAAGACTCCGACTCAACACAACAAATCAACTCACGAAATATGCCAATACAAAAGGCCGTAACAATCTCCCCCTTTGGCAATTTCGTGACAAAACCCAAAAATACATAAAACGCTCAAGACACTCATCTTAAACCAAAAAATCGAAACTCAATGTCATCACCAAAACATTGACTTTCTTTGCGTGAAAGATCCAATAAACAAAAATACATTTGAACCAGTCAATCCTAGAACATACTCTATGACTTAGGACTTGGAGTCTTAAAGTGATGTAGATCCTGCAAAAACAAAACTCCAAACAAATCAAAAGTCAGTCGTTAGAAATTAAATGTAAATCCTACATTTGATTCGTCCTTTTGGTTCTTTTTGTTTTTCGGCTCCTTTTTCTCATCTCCTTTCTTTTTCTCGATGATCTCATCTCCGTCTCGATGATCTCATCTCTGTCTCCCCCTATCTCGATGATCTCGATGATCTCTTCTCCCCTATTTCTCTCTTCTCCCCTATTTCTCTTCTCCCCCTTTTTGTCACAAATTGTCAAACAGTGAACATACTAGACAAAAGGAAATCACTAACAGCATTAGTCCATAGTGAAAGAGAGATAAAAGCTCAGTTCCGGTATATAACAAAAACATAGATTGCGTACTGGTACTCGAACGCAAAAATCAAGTAATTTCTTGAAACAAATCCAGATTTTGAAATATTTGAGTTAGCGATTTGTATTCCATCAAGAAAACAACTTAAGTGCTTGAGAATAATATGAGATCACATAGATGTCATTCAATCCAATTAATTTCACAAAAATTAAAAAGATTTACTCCGAAATCATGAAAAACAAAGATAAAACATTATAAACCGTTTTTCACATTATATACGTCAAACACAAGTCATCAAAAATAATCTTGAGATCCAAAGTCTATCAAGATGTAACGGATGTACAAAGATGACTTACAGAGATTTTCAAATGACATCAATTTGATTTCTTACCCTTTCAAATTTGAGATAAGCACTAAAATACCTAAGGGTGGCTCTTTGAGCATCTTTCAACTATCCCACCTTATACCAACCAGGAGATTGTTCAGAATATAAGAACTTTGAATATGAATCTCCGAATGCTTCAACTAAACAAAATTTCATAAAATATTTTTCAAGCATCCAAAATATGTGGCAACTTTTTCCAACATGTGGTGGTAGTTTTCACACTCCTTTCGGATGTAACTCTTTCCACATCTTTTACAATTCATTTATTTACCCTTGTAAGAATGCAATCTCTTACGTGAAAGAATTAAATCCCAAATTTTAATCTATCAGTTGTCTGACGTTTATCACAATGAATTCACACAACCGAGATAGAATAATCATCTAAAGATCACACATGATTTCTAAAATTTGATGAATATAATTATCAAAAACTCCTATAATGAAATATCTTCAAGAATTATGATTATGGAGTAAAGTTGATAATTCAAATAAAATTAAATTGGAGTGATTGAAAGTGAAAACCTTTTTTATTCAATGCACTTGTTCGTTAAAATCCTTTTGTTTAAAAAAACAACATAAAAACGAAGAGCATTGAAAACATGTAATGCAGAGATTCAGAAAAATATGAAAGGAAAACCAATCAAAGCATTACATACAGTCATAAGCTATTTAGAATTTAAGACAAGGAAAGATATTACCTTTCCGAATCCAAAATTGTCGAATTTTGGGTTGTCTTGATTCATTGTGGTTGGGAGATGATAGCTTTGACTGTTGATCCACCTTAGGTCTTTGCCTCGCAGTGATCCACTTGTATGATTGATGTTGTGGCTCGGACCTTTGGTGGTTTGAGTGAACTCCATTGACTTGATGTGTCTTTTGATTCCGTTGAGTTCGCTCCGTAGATGAAGTTGCCGAAGGACTCTTCTTTCCTTTTTTCGGGCAATTCTTCACCAAATGTCCTTCAAGTCCACATAAGTGACAAGTTCTTCCTATCAATTTCATTGTGGAACTTGAAGCATGCACAGTTTGGTCCTTTTTGAATCCCAAACCAACCTTGCTTGTTTGACCTAATCCGGACATACAATCTAGTTTCTTGGAACCGGTTGAAAGCCTCTGTATGTCGGATTTGAGTTGATGAACTTGCTTGGTCAAAGCTTGGTTGGTGACATGAATTTCCTCAAACTGCTTTTCTAGAAAATCAATCTTGTTAATATGGGAATTAACGATCGTTTCCGATTGATTTATCTTTTTCTGGAGGATTTTATTATTATCCAACAAAAGCTCTCGTTCCTCCTCGAGATCATGAAGTTTGATCTTTAAAGCATGATTCTCGTCTTGATTCTCAAGTCGTTGCTTCCTCAACTTCTTGATATGCTTGGCCATCTTCTTAGATTCCGCAAGAAGTTGTTGATATGCCTCAACGAGTTCTTCTTCGTCCGACTCCCCCTCACTTGATGACTCTCCGTTGGATGTTGATGTTTCATGCAAAATCAAAGGAATAGAGTCAGTGATTAAAGATGATAAACAAACATTAGAAGAGGGAATTTGAGAAGCATGTAAGGCAACGACTTTTTCCTCTTTACTTGAGGTCGATTCATTAGAAGTAGAATCGTCCCAAGTTTTCGCTTGCAAAGCCTTCTTTCTATATGATTTCGGAGAAGGACATTCCGTTGAAAAATGGCCGTAGCCTTTGCATCTATAGCATTGGATTTCCCCTTCGAAATCATCTTTTTCTTTTTCTTTAGAAGGTTTTGCAAAGCTTTTGAGGTTAGAGGATTTAGAACCCGATGATCCTTTAGAAGGTTTCGTGGATGAAGATCCATCGGTTCGATTCTTCCAAAACTTTCGACGAAAATTCTTTGTGATCCGCGCCAATTGTTCTTCAAAATCGGCAAAAGAGATTTCATCGTCGGAACTTGATTCGCTATCTTCTTCCTTTGTGGATTAGAATGCAATACCTATAAGCTTAGGAGAAGACTTGGAAGAAACTTGATTAGTAGGAAAAGTCATCTCATAAGTTTGCAAAGCACCTACTAATTCCTCTACACTCATCTCATCCGGATGACTAACGGTTTCAATGGCGGTAACCTTTGCCCTAAACCGTTCCGGAAGAGTCCGAAGTATCTTTCTTACAATTTTCGACTCCGGGATCTTTTCTCCTAAATTAGCACATGTATTAATTACATCCTGAAGTCTAGTGTAATAATCTGTAAACAATTCATGCTCTTCCATATGAATAGAGTCAAATTGACTTGTAAGCATCTGGAGCTTTTGAATTTTTACAAGATTAGTACCCTCATGTGTAATTTTGAGAATATCCCAAATTTCCTTCGCGGTTTCACACGCGGAAATTCGTGTGAACTCAGTCGAGGAAAGAGAATTAAATAAAGCGTTCATACCTTTCCCATTGTAAGAAGATCTTTCAAATTCCTCTTTGGACCATCTAGAGTGAGGTTTTGGGGTAGTAGAATTTCCTACTTCCTCAACAGGATGCACCCAACCGTATTCCACGGATTGCCATACCCACTCATCAATTGCGATGAGAAAAGCTCTCATCCGCACTTTCCAATAAGCATAATTAGTCCCATCAAAAAGAGGAGGTCTATAAATATTACCACTTTCACCCATCATGATAGATAAGCCTAAAACCCGCTCTGATACCAATTGTAGGTTTTTATATATCCTACAATGGAGTTCACTCAAACCACCAAAGGTCCGAGCCACAACATCAATCATACAAGTGGATCACTGCGAGGCAAAGACCTAAGGTGGATCAACAGTCAAAGCTATCATCTCCCAACCACAATGAATCAAGACAACCCAAAATTCGACAATTTTGGATTCGGAAAGGTGATATCTTTCCTTGTCTTAAGTTCCAAATAGCTTATGACTGTATGTAATGCTTTGATTGGTTTTCCTTTCATATTTTTCTGAATCTCTGCATTACATGTTTTCAATGCTCTTCGTTTTTATGTTTTGTTTTTTTAAACAAAAGGATTTTAACGAACAAGTGCATTGAATAAAAAGGGTTTTCACTTTCAATCACTCCAATTTAATTTTATTTGAATTATCAACTTTACTCCATAATCATAATTCTTGAAGATATTTCATTATAGGAGTTTTTGATAATTATATTCATCAAATTTTAGAAATCATGTGTGATCTTTAGATGATTATTCTATCTCGGTTGTGTGAATTCATTGTGATAAACGTGAGACAACCGATAGACTAAAATTTGGGATTTAATTCTTTCACGTAAGAGATTGCATTCTTACAAGGGTAAATAAATGAATTGTAAAAGATGTGGAAAGAGTTACATCCGAAAGGAGTGTGAAAACTACCACCACATGTTGGAAAAAGTTGCCACATGTTTTGGATGCTTGAAAAATATTTTATGAAATTTTGTTTAGTTGAAGCATTCGGAGATTCATATTCAAAGTTCTTATATTCTGAACAATCTCCTGGTTGGTATAAGGTGGGATAGTTGAAAGATGCTCAAAGAGCCACCCTTAGGTATTTTAGTGCTTATCTCAAATTTGAAAGGGTAAGAAATCAAATTGATATCATTTGGAAATCTCTGTAAGTCATCTTTGTACATCCGTTACATCTTGATAGACTTTGGATCTCAAGATTATTTTTGATGACTTGTGTTTGACGTATATAATGTGAAAAACGGTTTATAATGTTTTATCTTTGTTTTTCATGATTTCGGAGTAAATCTTTTTAGTTTTTGTGAAATTAATTGGATTGAATGACATCTATGTGATCTCATATTATTCTCAAGCACTTAAATTGTTTTCTTGATGGAATACAAATCGGTAACTCAAATATTTCAAAATCTGGATTTGTTTCAAGAAATTATTTGATTTTTGCGTTCGAGTACCGGTACGCAATCTATGTTTTTGTTATATACCGGAACTGAGCTTTTATCTCTCTTTCACTATGGACTAATGCTGTTAGTGATTTCCTTTTGTCTAGTATGTTCACTGTTTGACAATTTGTGACAAAAAGGGGGAGAAGAGAAATAGGGGAGAAGAGATCATCGAGATCATCGAGATAGGGGGAGACAGAGATGAGATCATCAAGACGGAGATGAGATCATCGAGAAAAAGAAAGGAGATGAGAAAAAAGTGCCGAAAAACAAAAAGAACCAAAAGGACGAATCAAATGTAGGATTTACATTTAATTTCTAACGACTGACTTTTGATTTGTTTGGAGTTTTGTTTTTGCAGGATCTACATCACTTTAAGACTCCAAGTCCTAAGTCATAGAGTATGTTCTAGGATTGATTGGTTCAAATGTATTTTTGTTTATTGGATCTTTCACGCAAAGAAAGTCAATGTTTTGGTGATGACATTGAGTTTCGATTTTTTGGTTTAAGATGAGTGTCTTGAGCGTTTTATGTATTTTTGGGTTTTGTCACGAAATTGCCAAAGGGGGAGATTGTTACGGCCTTTTGTATTGGCATATTTCGTGAGTTGATTTGTTGTGTTGAGTCGGAGTCTTAAAGGGATCAAATTGTCAATCAGTAATCAAAGACTTAGAGAAGATTCAACAAGAGCTCAAGTTGACACTCAGTGTCTTGAGTCTTGAAGATTGAAGTTGAAGAATTGTGGATCAGTTACATCAATCTCAAGAAGAAAGTATTCAACAGGATCAGGTATGGTTAACTAAATAAATTTGGTGATCCGAATACTTTCTTATAGTGTAGAAACACTTGGATGAATTTTTAATTGCATAAAAATCAAAAACTGGACATGGGACATGTTCAGGATCCGGATCAGACAGTCCAATCCGGATCCCGAAGGGTGCTTGTTCATTGGCAAATCCGATCCGGATCAAAGGTCATTTCGATCCGGATCCCGAACATGGGTTTTTGCTGGAATACATGAACGATCCGGATCGGATAAAAAAATAGTCTACATAAACTACACAACATTTAATCGTAGGAAGATTAAAGGCAAGGAAAGATTTCACCTTTGCATACCCAAACCTTTTGAGTTTTAGAGTATGTTGGCAATGGTTGAGAAATTTTCCTTGATGAAGACGTCTTGTATGATTGATCTTTTTCTTTTGTCATCGTCTTGCTTGAAGTACTACCAATGTTCTTTTCTTTTGAAAAGTCCTTCTTTGATTTCCGGGGAGTGAACTCATTGGTAGCAATTGCAAGATGTGATTGATTTGATCTTTGAGCTCCAATCTTGCAATTTCTTTCAATGTGCCCTGCAAAATTACAACGAAAACATACCTTCGTGCTTGACGATCCCGAGGAGGGTGAAGTAGGCTTGTTGTCGTTGCTAATCGTGAATTCCGGTGTCGGAGGAGGTGATACCGACTGAGGCACGAAAACTGTCCCAACCGAACTAAAATTGTCTTCAGTTCGATTGTATCCGAGGCCGAACTTGTTTGATTGACCAAGACCAAGAAGCTTATCCAACTTACTCCTTCCTGATGAAAATCGCTGTAAGTCATCCTTGAGTTGGAGAATGGTCTCTGTCATTTCCAGTTTTTCCTGTCGAGCCTCGCCGTTGAGCTTCAAGAAGTAATTCGCTTTGTTCACCATATCTACATAATTCTTCTCGAGTTGCTCATTGGACTCTTGAAGGGAAACATTTGCTTTTAACAGATTATCCCTTTCCACTTCAAGATCGGTCGAGAGAGAAGTTACCCTTTTTACTTCTTCTTCGAGATCCTGTAATCTCCCTCTCAACCCCTTGTTTTGTTTAGCCAGTTTCTTTGAATCTCGTAAAAGTCTGTGGTAGGCTAAAACAAAATCTTCACCTTCAGAGTTACTTGATTCATCATCCATTGCAGTTTTTTTCAACTCGGGAGGAGTTGGACAATGAATCTGAAGTACTTGCCATTAAGCACATGAAGGGTGAAGATGTGGACGCGTGGAATGCCGTTGCGCTTTCTTCTTCATCACTTGAGGATGACTCATTTGACGTTGAGTTGTCATCCCAGGTGACGACTTGCATCGCTTTCTTATTCGACGGATTCTTAGTTGGACATTCCGTTGAGATATGGCCGTATCCTCGGCACTTGAAGCATTGGACTTGTCCTTCTATGCTTTTCTTATCCTTAGAAAAGTTCTCTTGCTTTCTTGACTTGTAACTTGAAATACCCTTGCCTTTCTTCGACTTTCCGAAGGATGGAGTTTTACTTGAATTACCCATTCGAAAGTTGCAGCGAAACTTCCTTGTCAAGAGAGCGAGCTGCTTCTCAAATTCCTCCATAGATAGGTTTTCGTCATCGTCTGAGGAGGATGAATCCGTGTCTTCTTCCTTTGTTGTTTTCAAAGCATAACCTGAAGACTTAGAAGAGGATGCCTTTCCCAAAGAATAGTTAGTAGTAAATGTCATTTCATAAGTTTGTAATGAACCAACTAGTTCTTCTACACGCATTTCGTCCGGGTGTTTAATAGTTTCAATGGCTGTAACCTTTGGGCGAAATCGTTCAGGAAGAGTTCTTAAGATCTTTCTTACAACCTTAAATTCTGGAATCTTCTCTCCCAGGTTAGCACATGAGTTTACGATGTCTTGCAATCGTGTATAGTAGTCCGTGAAAGATTCATTTTCTGCCATGAAAATAGAGTCAAACTTGCTCGTAAGCATTTGCAGCTTTTGAATCTTCACGAGGTTAGTTCCCTCATGTGTAACCTGAAGAACATCCCAGATTTCTTTCGCAGTCTCACATGCCGAGACGCGAGAGAATTCAGTTTGAGATAAGGCATTAAAAATAGCATTAATTACCTTGCCATTGTAAGAAGATGAATCTAACTCTTCCTTGGTCCACTTCGACCTAGGTTTGATGGTGCGAACATCAGCAGTAATTTCAGTTGGATTAGACCATCCTAATTCAATTGATTGCCACACCCGTTCGTCGATGGAAATTAAAAAGGCTTTCATCCGTACTCTCCAGTACGCATAATTTGTTCCATCAAAGAATGGGGGTCTGTTGATGTTTCTACCTTCAACCATTGTTTACAACCCTATTCCCGCTCTGATACCACTTGTTGGGTTATATGTAATAATGGATCTAAATAGGGGAAAAAATACCTAGAGGGGGGTGAATAGGTGTAAACAATAAACACTCAAAAAATCATTGCGCAATAAAAACCCAATGCGGAAATATAAATGAACACGCAAGATTTTTACGTGGAAAACTCCAAACCGGAGTAAAAACCACGGGACCGATAACACGGTGAAATCCACTAGAATTAAACACGTACAAGGTGATATACCATACTCACAGACGACTCAACCTTTTCCATACGCTCCTAGTTGATCTTCTCCGCTCGCTCCGCAACGCGTCTCGAATCCACGATCTGCGTCCAACGCCGAATCCACGGCGTCCAACGTCGAGTCCACGACGTCTGACCGAATCCACGGTCTTCACCCAGTAGCACGCTTCGAATCCACGAACGTACCTCGCTCCGAATCCACGAGAGCGGTTGCACCTTGAATCCACAAGGCCACACGAGTCCACGCGCCGATTTTGGGGTAAATCGTTGTTTTTGGGTGGTGATGATCCGCCGAATACTTAGATCAAAGATAGATAGGAAATACCATCTAAGTATTCATTAGTTTGATTCAACTCAAGATGTGAGTATGAAAACCTAGAATCAAACTAATCAATATAGATGAAGAAACATAGAGTAATATCTAATGATTTCCTTTCTTCTCTATATGTGGATCTAGGGCCGTATATGATGATATTTGATTATGACGGCTCTATGTATTATGTGGATTTACGACTTATGTGGATTAACCCTAGAAAAAGAATCATAGGGTCTATTTATAGGTTAGAAACCCTAGGAAGAAGATAAGGATCAAAAACTGTCGTTTCTGGAAATTTTTACGACGGCGATCCGGATCGGATTAGCTGTGATCCGGATCGTCGTAACGAGTCAGGCAATTCCAGAGAAACAGGGTTAGGGATCCAGATTGTAATGCACGATCCGGATCGTTCATGAATTTCAGCAAATTCCCATGTTCGGGATCCGGATCGAAATGACTATGATCCGGATCGGATTTGCCAATGAACAAGCACCCTTCGGGATCCGGATTGGACTGTCTGATCCGGATCCTGAACATGTCCCATGTCCAGTTCTTGATTTTTATGCGATAAAAAATTCTTCCAAGTGTTTCTCCACTACAAGAAGTATTCGGATCACCAAAAATATTTAGTTAAACTTACCTGATCCTTTTGAATTCTTCTTTCTTGAGATTGAGGTATATGATCCAAACTACATTCATCTTCAATCTTCAAGACTTAACACTTTCACGAAATGCGCCAAAACAAAATCCGTAACAATCTCCCCCTTTGGCGGTTTCGTGACAAAACACAGATCCACTAAAGAAAATTCAAAAAAGATATTTTTGTTGCTATCACCATACAACAAAAATTTACAATGGAGATCCAATACAAGAGATAAACTCCTAAAACAGACTCTAGACTTAGACATCTGTACTCTCTGCAAAAAGAAATCATTCTTGACAAAAAGAGATCGTTAGATACCTCAAGAATATTTAGCATTCAAAACCTAACAGAGATAGAGTTTATGCTCACCATGACATTGAGTAATTCAGATATGTAATAAGATTCCAAATGTCATAACTTTGCTTTGTTAGTAATCAAACAACTTGTTAGTAATAATACATGTCCAAATAGTTAGTCGAATAATTAGTAGGGACATGCAACAAATCACAAGATAAAACCAGAAGTTGTGATACTTACCTTTCACCAAAGTCAAAGTTTGTAATAAGTTCTCACCAAAAGTTCAAAGTTCTCACAGAGTTCACAGAGTTCACTCTAAACTCTCTCCCCCTTTTTGTCACAAACTAAGCCAAAAATTCAAAATTTAAGGAGAATTAAAAAGTTCAAAATCAAGAAAAACCTGAGAACTAAAACTAAAGCAAAGTAAAAACTGAACATTAAAACCTAAAAACTGAAATCCTGCACAAGAGAATTAGTGGTCAAACGATTCAAACACTTGAATCTGAGTCATCCGAGGCGGTGTATCCCATTTTCGAGAACGTTTTCTGCATTAACTTCTTTATCGACGAGACCGTCTTGGTTAATGTGATTTGGGATGCTGTGATTATCTCGAGTTCCTCGGAGATTCGCCTCTGCTCTTTGTTGATCTGCTCTTGTTGAAAAGATAGGCGCTGTTGTATGGCAATCCGTGGAATACGGTTGGGTGCATCCTGTTGAGGAAGTAGGAAATTCTACTACCCCAAAACCTCGCTCTAGATGGTCCAAAGAGGAATTTGAAAGATCTTCTTACAATGGGAAAGGTATGAACGCTTTATTTAATTCTCTTTCCTCGACTGAGTTCACACGAATTTCCGCGTGTGAAACCGCGAAGGAAATTTGGGATATTCTCAAAATTACACATGAGGGTACTAATCTTGTAAAAATTCAAAAGCTCCAGATGCTTACAAGTCAATTTGACTCTATTCATATGGAAGAGCATGAATTGTTTACAGATTATTACACTAGACTTCAGGATGTAATTAATACATGTGCTAATTTAGGAGAAAAGATCCCGGAGTCGAAAATTGTAAGAAAGATAGTTCGGATTCTTCCGGAACGGTTTAGGGCAAAGGTTACCGCCATTGAAACCGTTAGTCATCCGGATGAGATGAGTGTAGAGGAATTAGTAGGTGCTTTGCAAACCTATGAGATGACTTTTCCTACTAATCAAGTTTCTTCCAAGTCTTCTTCTAAGCTTACAGGTATTGCATTCAAATCCACAAAGGAAGAAGATAGCGAATCAAGTTCCGACGATGAAATCTCTTTTGCCGATTTTGAAGAACAATTGGCGCGGATCACAAAGAATTTTCGTCGGAAGTTTTGGAAGAATCGAACCGATGGATCTTCATCCACGAAACCTTCTAAAGGATCATCGGGTTCTAAATCCTCTAACCTCAAAAGCTTTGCAAAACCTTCTAAAGAAAAAGAAAAAGATGATTTCGAAGGGGAAATCCAATGCTATAGATGTAAAGGCTACGGCCATTTTTCAACGGAATGTCCTTCTCCGAAATCATATAGAAAGAAGGCTTTGCAAGCGAAAACTTGGGACGATTCTACTTCTAATGAATCAACCTCAAGTAAAGAGGAAAAAGTCGTTGCCTTACATGCTTCTCAAATTCCCTCTTCTAATGTTTGTTTATCATCTTTAATCACTGACTCTATTCCTTTGATTTGCATGAAACATCAACATCCAACGGAGAGTCATCAAGTGAGGGGGAGTCGGACGAAGAAGAACTCGTTGAGGCATATCAACAACTTCTTGCGGAATCTAAGAAGATGGCCAAGCATATCAAGAAGTTGAGGAAGCAACGACTTGAGAATCAAGATGAGAATCATGCTTTAAAGATCAAACTTCATGATCTCGAGGAGGAACGAGAGCTTTTGTTGGATAATAATAAAATCCTCCAGAAAAAGATAAATCAATCGGAAACGATCGTTAATTCCCATATTAACAAGATTGATTTTCTAGAAAAGCAGTTTGAGAAAATTCATGTCACCAACCAAGCTTTGACCAAGCAAGTTCATCAACTCAAATCCGACATACAGAGGCTTTCAACCGGTTCCAAGAAACTAGATTGTATGTCCGGATTAGGTCAAACAAGCAAGGTTGGTTTGGGATTCAAAAAGGACCAAACTGTGCATGCTTCAAGTTCCACAATGAAATTGAAAGGAAGAACTTGTCACTTATGTGGACTTGAAGGACATTTGGTGAAGAATTGCCCGAAAAAAGGAAAGAAGAGTCCTTCGGCAACTTCATCTACGGAGCGAACTCAACGGAATCAAAAGACACATCAAGTCAATGGAGTTCACTCAAACCACCAAAGGTCCGAGCCACAACATCAATCATACAAGTGGATCACTGCGAGGCAAAGACCTAAGGTGGATCAACAGTCAAAGCTATCATCTCCCAACCACAATGAATCAAGACAACCCAAAATTCGACAATTTTGGATTCGGAAAGGTGATATCTTTCCTTGTCTTAAGTTCTAAAAAGCGTATGACTGTATGTAATGCTTTGATTGGTTTTCCTTCCATATTTCTCTGAATCTCTGCATTACATGTTTTCAATGCTTTTCGTTTTTATGTTTTGTTTTTTTAAACAAAAGGATTTTAACGAACAAGTGCATTGAATAAAAAGGTTTTCACTTTCAATCACTCCAATTTAATTTTATTTGAATTATCAACTTTACTCCATAATCATAATTCTTGAAGATATTTCATTATAGGAGTTTTTGATAATTATATTCATCAAATTTTAGAAATCATGTGTGATCTTTAGATGATTATTCTATCTCGGTTGTGTGAATTCATTGTGATAAACGTGAGACAACCGATAGACTAAAATTTGGGATTTAATTCTTTCACGTAAGAGATTGCATTCTTACAAGGGTAAATAAATGAATTGTAAAAGATGTGGAAAGAGTTTACATCCGAAAGGAGTGTGAAAACTACCACCACATGTTGGAAAAAGTTGCCACATGTTTTGGATGCTTGAAAAATATTTTATGAAATTTTGTTTAGTTGAAGCATTCGGAGATTCATATTCAAAGTTCTTATATTCTGAAACAATCTCCTGGTTGGTATAAGGTGGGATAGTTGAAAGATGCTCAAAGAGCCACCCTTAGGTATTTTAGTGCTTATCTCAAATTTGAAAGGGTAAGAAATCAAATTGATGTCATTTGGAAATCTCTGTAAGTCATCTTTGTACATCCGTTACATCTTGATAGACTTTGGATCTCAAGATTATTTTTGATGACTTGTGTTTGACGTATATAATGTGAAAAACGGTTTATAATGTTTTATCTTTGTTTTTCATGATTTCGGAGTAAATCTTTTTAATTTTTGTGAAATTAATTGGATTGAATGACATCTATGTGATCTCATATTATTCTCAAGCACTTAAATTGTTTCTTGATGGAATACAAATCGGTAACTCAAATATTTCAAAATCTGGATTTGTTTCAAGAAATTATTTGATTTTTGCGTTCGAGTACCGGTACGCAATCTATGTTTTTGTTATATACCGGAACTGAGCTTTATCTCTCTTTCACTATGGACTAATGCTGTTAGTGATTTCCTTTTGTCTAGTATGTTCACTGTTTGACAATTTGTGACCAAAAAGGGGGAGAAGAGAAATAGGGGAGAAGAGAGAAATAGGGGAGAAGAGATCATCGAGATCATCGAGATAGGGGGAGACAGAGATGAGATCATCGAGACGGAGATGAGATCATCGAGAAAAAGAAAGGAGATGAGAAAAGGAGCCGAAAAACAAAAAGAACCAAAGGACGAATCAAATGTAGGATTTACATTTAATTTCTAACGACTGACTTTTGATTTGTTTGGAGTTTTATTTTTGCAGGATCTACTTCACTGTAAGACTCCAAGTCCTAGTCATAGAGTATGTTCTAGGATTCACTGGTTCAAATGTATTTTTGTTTATTGGATCTTTCACGCAAAGAAAGTCAATGTTTTGGTGATGACATTGAGTTTCGATTTTTTGCTTTAAGATGAGTGTCTTGAGCGTTTTATGTATTTTTGGATTTTGTCACGAAATTGCCAAAGGGGGAGATTGTTACGGCCTTTTGTATTGGCATATGTTCGTGAGTTGATTTGTTGTGTTGAGTCGGAGTCTTAAAGGGATCAAATTGTCAATCAGTAATCAAAGACTTAGAGAAGATTCAACAAGAGCTCAGTTGACACTCAGTGTCTTGAGTCTTGAAGATTGAAGTTGAAGAATTATGGATCAGTTACATCAATCTCAGGAAGAAAGTATTCAAAAGGATCAGGTATGGTAAACTAAATAATTTTGGTGATCCGAATACTTTCTTATAGTGTAGAAACACGTGGATGAATTTTTATTGCATAAAAATCAAAAACTGGACATGGGACTGTCGATCCGGATCAGACAGTCCAATCCGAATCCGAAGGGTGCTTGTTCATTGGCAAATCCTATCCGGATCAAAGGGCATTTCGATCCGGATCCCGAACCCGTTTTTACTGGAATAGCAGTGACTCGTTGCACGATCCGGATCCCGGAAATCCACGAGGAGCAGATCCGAATCCGACCGCCGTCCTGAAAATTTCCAGATAAGGTAAGTTTTTGATTCTTATCTCTTTCCAAAGGTTTCTAAACTATAAATAGACATTTAGGGTTTCTCAAAACGTGGGGAGCTACGCCGATCAATTTGATAAAACACTTGAGAGCAACCCTAGAGGCTAGTTTTTATCGTTCTTCTTTATAGCCTCTTTAGGTCAATTCGACGGTTCTTTCAAGAACATATCTTTTGTCGAATTGATCTAATCTTTGCTTAGAGATTTTTCCCATGGATCTTCATTGATAATCTAAGCAAGGATCACCATCGAAGTCAATATTCTTACGACTGAGTTTGCGTCGTGGATTCGACGTGGCATCGTGGATTCGGTGTGCTAAAGGCGTTTCGTGGATTCGAAACGTGTGCTCGTGGATTCGAGTGGCGTTCGTGGATTCGAACGTGTGCAGTGGACGTGCAATCGGTGGAGCGCGAGGTCCAAGAAATTGAAGGAGGGGTTAAATCCGTGGAGACGGTAATCACCTTGTTATTCTTCTTTTCTTAGTGATTGTTATTGCGTGGACATCCAATCGGTCAGCGCAAGGTCCGAAGAAGCTGAAGGAGGGGTTTGAGTCCGTGGAGTCGGTAATCACCTTGTTATTCTTCTATTCTTAGTGGATTGTTATTGCGTGTTGGTCCCGTGGTTTTTCTCCTGGATTGGAGTTTCCACGTATATCTCGGTGTGCTGTTTTTATTTTCCGCATTGGTTTTTATTTTGCACTGAGATTGAGTTTTATAAGTATTACACCTATTCACCCCCCCCCAGTTGTTTTGATAGTACCTATTTAGATCCTTCGGCTATATAAAAACCTACAATTGGTATAGAGCGGGTTTAGTTTTATCTATCATGTTGGGTGAAAGTGGTAATATTAGACCTATCTTTTCAAGAGAATCAAGTTATTGCGCATAGACCCTTTAAGCACCTACAATTGGTATTAGCACACCGAATCCCTATGTGTGATTTGTTTTGTCACGAACCGCACTTTCAATTTCCAGGAAATACCATCTAATCCGATCCGGATCGGCCGTCGTAAAAATTCCAGAAACGACAGTTTTTTACCTTATCTTCTTCCTAGGGTTTCTAACCTATAATAGACCCTATGATTCTTTTTTCTAGGGGTTAATTCCACAGAAGCCGTAAATCCACATAATACCTATAGAGCCGTCATAATCAAATTCTCATATACGCCCTGATCCACATATAGAGAAGAAAGAAAATCATTAGATATTACCTCTTTGTTTCTTCATCTACGATAGTTTGATTCTAGGTTTTCATACTCACAGTCTGAGTAGAATCAAACTAATGATACTTAGATTGTATTTCCTATCTAGCTTGATCTAAGTATTCGGCGGATCATCACCACCCAAAAACAACGATTTACCCCAAGATCGGCGCGTGGACCGCGCGGCCTTGTGGATTCAAGGTGCAACCGCTCTCGTGGTTCGGAGCGTGGTACGTTCTTGGATTCGAAGCGTGCTACGGGTGAAGACCGTGGATTCGGTCAGACGTCGTGGACTCGACGTTTGGAACGCGTGGATTCGGCGTTGGACGCAGATCGTGGATTCGAGACGCTTGCGGATCGAGCGGAGAAGATCAAACTAGGAGCGAATGAAAAGGTTTAGTCGTCTGTGATTATCGGTATATCAGCCCTTGTACGTGTTTTAAATTCTATTTGGATTTCACCGTGTTTCGGTCCTGCGGTTTTTTCTCCTTTTTGGAGTTTTCCACGTAGGATCTTGCGTGTTCATTTAGAGTTCCGATTGGGTTTTATTGCGCAAATG
>JAQNDB010000575.1:31312-76346 GCA_029204045.2 Tillandsia leiboldiana | reverse complement strand
CCGGCGCGGAACACGCGAGCCCGTCCACCGTGGCGGGCTCCCACTCGCGCCGTGCGGGCGCGGGGGCACGCGCGCACGGTGTGGCGGGCGCGTGTCCCGCGCCTGGCGCGGGCGCGGTGTAACCGCCCGTGTGGCGGGCGCGTTACCGCGCGCCACGTGGCGCGCTGGGCGCGTGCGTGGCCCGGCGCATGCGCCCAGCCCTGTGAACCGCGTTGGGGCTTCCGGATTGGTTGGTGCCGTGGACCAGGCTCGTGGACCGGGACCGTGGACCACCTCCTCTTTCTCTCCTTTTTCTTCTTCTTCTTCCTCCCGCACCGCCATTTTCTCCCTTTCTTACTTTCTTCTGCACCCGAGAGCGAGAGGGAGTGAGGGAGGAGGTTGCGTGAGGTGCGGCGGCGCGTCGTGGACCTCGTTTTGCCTGCGAGGTCGCCCGACGGAGCGTTCGGCGACGACGGCGCAAACGGGTAGGTCCCGTGTGTTGGTTTTTCTGTATTTTTGTACAATTTTTGGAGCGTTCTTTTAGACTGTAATTGACCCTCTTGCTCTTTTCTGTGGTGGGCACCGTGCATCGTTTTGCGTGCGGACCTCCGTTTTGCGTGCGGATTCCGGCACCGTGCACCGTTTTGCGTGCGGACTCCGTTTGGCGTGCGGATTCCGGCACCGTGCTTCGTTTTGTGTGCAGACTCCGGCAGCGGACATCGTTTGCGTGCGAATCGCGTGGAGGCCAATTGCAAGTGTCTACGAGCAATTGGTGGCTTATTGAGGTGGGTGGCCTTATCTCCAAGTTTTATGGACTGTACAGTATTTCTACTATTGTAGGACTATGCATGATAGTTTATTTCATTGTGTAGCATGCTAGATTGTAGGAACTGTTATTCCTTTTATTATCTGTTAATGTAGTTATCTTGGAACTTGACCTAGCACCCCCGTCATATGTTGCATGTGTAACCAGACTAGTAGAAAACCCTCACTTGGGCTAGGGTTATTTTATTGTTTAGACACCCACACTGTTTTTCTATTCCTGGATATAGTGTTTTCCTCGCCCGGTAGTGGGCCGAGAGGTCGGGCTTCTTGTAGTGTGGGATGCTTTTACACTCGTGCTTGGGAGCAGAGTGGAGTCTGGTAGTTGTAGTGGGTTGCTTATCTGTGCCGGGAACCGTTTGGATAAACGGTAGTCCCGGGAGGTCTTGTATCCCTTTTGCGCCGTCGTGGGAGGGAGCCGTTGAGCGGCAGTAGTCCCGGGCCGTCGAGTATCTTCCGGTCAGTGTGTTGGGAACCATTGGGGTTAACGGTGATCCCAGGTCGTTGAGTGTTGTCCGACCGATATTGTTATTCTGAGTTGTGGGTCGTTCCTGGCTGTGGAGTACCTCCAGCCAGTGTGCTTGTGCTTGTTACGGAATTTGAGTTGGCGTAGTTTCGTGAAAGTCTCAAGTCTTGAAGATTGAAGGTGAAGAAAGTTGGATCGTTTAACTCAATCTCAAGAAAGAAGAATTCAAAAGGATCAGGTATGTTTAACTAAATATTTTGTGTGATCCGAATACTTCTTGTAGTGTAGAAACACTTGAAAGAATCTTTCTGTCACGGGGGATTAATTTAGCGGAAACGGATTACAAAAGGTATGTATTTATTTTTTTTTGAAAACCTTCTTCCCCGGCGCGTGCCCAGATCCGCCGCATATACAGGATCACTCTACAAACGGACAGAGTCTCCCCTGTATATGCACGGCGTCGCGGTTTGTACAATGTTCAAAACGAGTAAACATTCAATCACAACAATCCAAACGTATAACCATTCACAAGGTGCAGAATAAACTCACGGCCGATTAGTTTGAAAGGATAAAACCCACAATTGTTGAAACGGCGCCCACCCGGCATCCATATTTTGAAAACCCTTTTTCGAAAGCAACATAAACTCAGGGGTTTGAGAAACAGTGCCCACACGACACTTAGGTTTTGAAATCCATTTTCGCAAACCATAAATCCACAAGGTTTTGAAAACGGTGCCCACACGGCACCCGAGTTTTGAAATAGTAGTTTTCGCAATCTGTTCTTTTATTTGCTATTTTATTTTCCAAAGCGGCCCACAGAGATGTAAAGAAAACTAAACAATTCAGTTGTCACCGCACCGACATCCACACCGACCCCACGAGGGTATCGAGAACCATCCACAGTCTACAAATAATAAATGGAATGCGACAGTAAGAGGTAAAGTACTGTTCCGGTCTCCTGGGACCCAGAATTTCTAGCCGCGGCCTCACCGTCGCCTAACACTCCCTCCTGTAGGACCCTGTCGCAAAGTGGGAAGTCAGCGACTAAACAAAAGTGATAAAAGTAAAGCAGGTAAAGAAAAACGTCCAACCGTAGTCTATCCGGAGCAACCACCCTCGCAAGGGAAAAGTAGAATCAAACACCTGTAAACCTGCAATACCCGATCCCGTCGGACAACTAAACCGACGAATCGCACCGCGCCCAAGTCGGACAACTAAACCGAATGGGTCGCACCGCTCCCACGTCGGACAACTAAACCGACGGGTCGCACCGCTCGCACCTTGGCGCATACATGCCCCACAACTAAAGAGGCCCCACGCCGTCCTGTGGGTATACACGGGTCATAGACCACTTTTCCGGAAAAGCGCACCCTTTGCGGTGGCCAAACCGCGGGTGCGCGTGCTGCAGCCTCGAGCAAAGTAACCATAGTACCACATAACCGAGCAAAGTAACCATAGTACCACATAACCGAGCAAAGTAACCATAGTACCACAAAACTACCATGTTAGCACAATTAATTACTTATATTAAACAAGGTACGATTGCCGGAAACCCGACGCTAAAACCCAAAGCAAAAACCCACCTGTAAAAACGGTGACCCCCGCTCAGCTCCTCCGCGTCCCGGTGCGCT
This sequence comes from Tillandsia leiboldiana, assembly GCA_029204045.2. Classification (NCBI taxonomy): domain Eukaryota; kingdom Viridiplantae; phylum Streptophyta; class Magnoliopsida; order Poales; family Bromeliaceae; genus Tillandsia; species Tillandsia leiboldiana. The sequence continues at coordinate 73,448 of JAQNDB010000575.1, read as the reverse complement.
CGCCGGACCCACATGGACCTGCCGAGGGAAAAATAGTAACTCGGAACTCGAAAAGTAATACGAACTGCAAGGCCCTCCCGGTCGGTGGCGGGGCACGGCCCGCCGATCTGGAGATGGCGGCGGCGACGTCCCCCGGCGAGGGCGAAGGCACGGACGGCCCCGTGCGGCTCCCCGACTCACCGTCCGCATGCGGGGCTGCGCACGCGCCCAGCCCCGTGCGGGCTCACCACCCGCATGCGGGGCTGCGCACGCGCCCAGCCCCGAGCGGGTTCACCCCCCGCAAGCGGGGCTGCGCGCGTGCCCGGCCCCATGCGGGCTCCCCACCCGCATGCGGGGCTGCGCACGCACCCAGCCCCGTGCGGGTTCCCCCCCCGCAAGCGGGGCTGCGCGCGTGCCCGGCACCATGCGGGCTCCCCACCCGCATGCGGGGCTGCGCACGCGCCCAGCCCCGTGCGGGCCGCACGGGCGCGCCGCCCGCACGGGGGCTGCGCACGGGCGCGCCGCCCGCATGGGGGCTGCGCACGGGCGCCGGATTCCGGGGAATCCGTCGCCTGTGCCCCCGTTTCCCCCCCCCCAAAAGCAAGAAAAAATAAGAAAGCCAAGAACGGCGAAACTACGCCTCACCTCGGTTACGTCGTCGGAGGTTGTAAGGGGAGGGATCGCCTCGTTCCTGTGTGCCCGATTCCGGAGGTGTGCGGTGTTCTTCCCGTTCCTCGATCGCTCCGCCGCGGTGCCTCGCGCCGATCGATGAGAAGAGGAGGGTTTGCGTGAGAGGAACGGTAGGGGAACTCCAAATCTAAACCCAACACATACGTATTAATATTAGCCGCCTCCGTACACGGGAACTTAACCCTAAGTCCCAAAATACAAATCAATCTCGGCGAAATGAGTTTGGGTGCGAACCTGGGTCCGGTCCGCCTCGAAGAACGTGTAAGTCGCCTGAACTGCTGCCAACTTCCGGAATTTATTCTGGGAGATTCCGGGGTCAGAATCCAGATCCGATCGCGCCGCCGAAATCCATTTCGCGAGCTTTATTGTCTAAAAATACCCGCGAGCCCCGACAGTCTGCCCAGAGATAAAGAAAAAAAATTCACCCCCGGACCCCTTAGTCGAAAAGTGGATTTACAAGAATTTAAAAGAAGGTCTAGAAAGGCAAATAAAGCCGCGGTTATTACACCACTCACCTCTAAAAAACGAGTTTCGTCCTCGAAACTCAAACCCGGGTGGTGGTGAAGAGGTCGGGGTAGCACTCCCTCATCTTAGATTCCAGCTCCCATGTTGCTTCTCGTTCTTCCTGGTTGCTCCAGAGCACCTTCACGCAGGGGATGACTCGGTTCCGCAGTGCTTTGCTTTCTCTTGCTAGGATACGCACGGGGGTTTCCTCGAAGCTTAGATCCTCCTTGAGCTCGAATGTGGAGACGTCCAACACGTGTGACGGGTCGGATAGGTATTTCCGGAGCATGGACACGTGGAAGACGTTGTGGACCCGGTCGAGGTTAGGGGGTAGGGCAAGGCGGTACGCCACTGGGCCTATGCGCTCCAAGATCTCAAAAGGCCCCACAAACCGTGGGCTCAACTTGCCCTTCAGCCCGAAACGCTTAATCCCTCTGGATGGCGAGACCCGTAAGAACACGTGTTCCCCCACTTGAAATTCCAAATCGCGGCGCCGTCGGTCTGCGTAGCTCTTCTGTCGGCTTTGGGCGGTCAGTAACCGCCGCCTGATGAGGCGCACCTTCTCCTCAGTCTCTTCCACCAAGTCGGGTCCCAGGAATTTCCGTTCCCCTAAGTCGTCCAACAGATCGGGGATCGGCAGCGTCTCCCATACAAAGCTTCGTAGGGTGCCATCTGGATGCTGGCCTGGTAGCTATTGTTGTAGGCGAATTCCACGAGGGGTAGGTAGCGCGCCCAACCGACTCCCCAGTCAAGTACACAGGCGCGCAGCAGGTCCTCGAGGGTCTGAATCACTCGCTCCGACTGTCCGTCCGTCTGAGGGTGGAAAGCTGTGCTGAAGTGTAGCTTGGTCCCCAGGGCTTGCTGTAGACTTTGCCAAAACTTCGAGACGAAGCGGGTGTCTCTATCCGAGGTGATCGATGCCGGCACTCCGGGCAGTCTCACGATCTCGCTGAGGTAGACTTGAGCCAACTGCTCTCTGGTCCAGGTTGTGTGGATGGGCAGGAAATGAGCTGCCTTGGTTAGCCGGTCCACAATGACCCAGATCGAGTCGTGCCCCAGCTGTGAACGTGGGAACCCGGTGACGAAGTCCATAGTGATCTGGTCCCACTTCCACATCGGCACCGGTAAGGGCTGTAATTTTCCTGCAGGCCGCTGATGCTCTGCTTTTATCTGCTGGCATACCAGGCAGTGAGCTACGTGTCGTGTCACATCCCCCTTCAACTTGGGCCACCAGAAGGTCTGCTTGAGGTCCCTGTACATCTTCGTGCCCCCCGGATGCGCCGTATAAGGGGCGCGGTGTGCCTCTGTCAGAATCTCCTCCTTCAATTCCGGCGAATCCGGTACGCAGAAACGCCCACGGAACCGCAAGACACCGTCACTTCCCACTGCAAAGTCGTTCTCCTGGTTCGGGTGGATCTTGTCTCGCACGAGCCGTAAGTACGGGTCCGTCAGTTGTCCTTCTCGGATTTTCTCAAAAACGTCGGCTTGACCACCAACGCCGTCAGTCGAGCAACAGTGCCCGCCGATACCACCTCCAACCTCAGTCGCGAGAATTCCGCGATCAGGGTGCTCTGCTCAGTTATCGCGCGTGCCGGCGTCTCCTCCGGTTGCCCCTTCCTGCTTAAAGCGTCCGCCACCACGTTTGCCTTCCCGGGGTGGTATTGGATTGTTAGATCGTAATCCTTCAACAATTCAAGCCACCGCCTCTGCCGCAAATTTAGCTCCTTTTGGGTGAACAGATACTTGAGACTTTGGTGGTCTGAAAAGACGTTACAGTGGACACCAAAGAGGTAGTGTCTCCATAACTTTAGAACGAAGACCACTGCAGCCAGTTCCAAATCATGAATCGGGTAGTTCTTTTCGTAATCCTTCAGCTGCCTGGATGCATAGGCTATTACCTTCCCCTGTTGCATCAAAACACCCCCAAGTCCGATTCTCGATGCGTCGCAGTACACTTCATAATCCTCTCCGGGCGTGGGTAGTACAAGAATAGGCGCCCTGGTTAGCCTCCTTTTAAGTTCTTCGAAGCTCTCTTGGCACTTAGCCGTCCATAGAAACTTTTCCCCTTTCTTGGTCAACCGGTTTAAAGGGGCCGCAATCTTCGAGAAACCCTCGACGAAGCGTCTATAATATCCCGCCAGTCCCAAGAAGCTGCGGATCTCCGTCACTGTCGTCGGTGGTTGCCAGTCGATCACCGATTCCACCTTCTTGGGGTCCACAGCGATTCCCTCTGCCGAGATCACGTGCCCTAGGAAACCCACCTCTCGTAGCCAGAATTCACACTTCTTGAGCTTCGCGAACAGCCTCTGTTCCCTGAGGGTTTGGAGAATCGTTCGTAAGTGGTCCTCGTGCTCCTCGTCGGTAGATGAATAGATCAGACGGAACCGCCCTAAGATTTCAGACAGACGACGGGCTCGACCCGCCCGGCAACCCTACCGTTCCGTCCATCTTGATCAAAATTAAAATGAGTACGCCTGCTCCTCGACTTGGAGTTCCCCGATATGACGCCACTGGTTCGCGGACCACCTCTGACGGTGTTGAGCAGTCAGCAACCAAAGTCTTGCGATGCGTCGAGGTACCCCGGTCCTACTACCAAACCCGGACCGACGACCCTTAAATGCCCAGACTAACCCGACAACAAAGGGGGAGGCCACACTAATACCCTTACAAAAACTCCGGGATGTGCCAATCCAACTAGCCGGGTCACCGCCTACAAGTAATCCTCCTTTGAAAACGATGAACCCACCCGTCGCCAACACGGACTACTTCCGCCCGTCACCAACACGGCTACTAGCTCGGATTATAACCACCATCCCGGATTCTCCGCCCCGACTGTCCGTCCTACCGAGGCGACGGTCAAAACTAAAGCTAGGTTTCAGCTCTGAGACCTACCACAAGGTCTACCCCATAGAGAAAGCTGAAAGCAGGGCATCCTAGCCGAAAGTAACCGATGCCAGAGCGCCATGCAGTCAACAACCCCTCGCCGATCAGTACTCCTTCACAATCACTAAACTCGCAACCCAAATCCTCAAGGCTATACCTTGGTTATGGGAAGCTGGCGACGACAACCAAGGAATACGGTCCTACCTCCGTCTTGGTGCCGAAGGGGTGCGACACTCTGGTTAACCCCTACCGCTCGGTCCCAATAATTGCCCCTCCAATCACCATGCACCGAACCGAGCTGCACACCCCCAGACCAAACGCTCCCTTTCCCAACTAGGAGTATTCTAAGCTCTAGGCCCGCTCACCCAAAATCGAGCCCAAACGAACAAAATTTGCTAGCCCCGGGGGCCTCCTTTCTCAAATCAAAGGAGAACCCCAAGGCCCCAACTCGACGATTCCTACCACCATCGCAGTGTCTACCGCAAAAGCCGAACTATGGGTGACAATCATAAGGGAAGAATCCTCATTCCCACCCATACCTTGTCCAAGATGCAAAAGAATCGGTCGACTATCTGCTGTAACTTAAACCCAGTAGACCTAGAAGGTACCATTTAGACAAGAGGCTACCCAGTTACTCACGACCGACAAACGGCCGACTCACTAACAAACACCGTCGGATTACTCAACCCCCAGTCGCCGTCACTAACGACAACCAGCACGTCGGCAGAGGGAGGGGTTCGAAAAACAAAAGCCGGCGCAACGATCTGCTGTGATAACAGCCGCACCAAGTGCATGAACAACGTCAGCAGGCCCACCGTGTCCCGTGCTGGTTGCTTAATCCATTAATTCCTAGCAACCATCAATACCCCGGTGGCAGCCGGCCTCGACCCCAGCCTCCAAACCAACACGACTAATCAAGCCAAAATAACACGACTACACAAGCACGCCGACCCAGCTAAACCGGGAAACAAAACTTAATCTGCAACCACACACAACACAAGTCAGCTCTAGCCTCCTGCTAGCATAGCACTCAAACAACTATCGAGAAAAGGGACCTATACTTTCCCCCCGGTCACTCGCGTTCTACTCTTCTATGCCATTCATTTTATTCATTTGTAGCTAAGTGAGGTATCTTTGTGGATGTCGGGCACAAACTGTTGTGATTGAAGAAAGTCTCTGATACCATCTTAATCTGTCACGCCCCGGGGGATTAATTTAGCGGAAACGGATTACAAAAGGTATGTATTTTTTTTTTTTTGAAAACCTTCTTCCCCGGCGCGTGCCCAGATCCGCCGCATATACAGGATCACTCTACAAACGGACAGAGTCTCCCCTGTATATGCACGGCGTCGCGGTTTGTACAATGTTCAAAACGAGTAAACATTCAATCACAACAATCCAAACGTATAACCATTCACAAGGTGCAGAATAAACTCACGGCCGATTAGTTTGAAAGGATAAAACCCACAATTGTTGAAACGGCGCCCACCCGGCATCCATATTTTGAAAACCCTTTTTCGAAAGCAACATAAACTCAGGGGTTTGAGAAACAGTGCCCACACGACACTTAGGTTTTGAAATCCATTTTCGCAAACCATAAATCCACAAGGTTTTGAAAACGGTGCCCACACGGCACCCGAGTTTTGAAATAGTAGTTTTCGCAATCTGTTCTTTTATTTGCTATTTTATTTTCCAAAGCGGCCCACAGAGATGTAAAGAAAACTAAACAATTCAGTTGTCACCGTACCGACATCCACACCGACCCCACGAGGGTATCGAGAACCATCCACAGTCTACAAATAATAAATGGAATGCGACAGTAAGAGGTAAAGTACTGTTCCGGTCTCCTGGGACCCAGAATTTCTAGCCGCGGCCTCACCGTCGCCTAACACTCCCTCCTGTAGGACCCTGTCGCAAAGTGGGAAGTCAGCGACTAAACAAAAGTGATAAAAGTAAAGCAGGTAAAGAAAAACGTCCAACCGTAGTCTATCCGAAGCAACCACCCTCGCAAGGGAAAAGTAGAATCAAACACCTGTAAACCTGCAATACCCGATCCCGTCGGACAACTAAACCGACGAATCGCACCGCGCCCAAGTCGGACAACTAAACCGAATGGGTCGCACCGCTCCCACGTCGGACAACTAAACCAACGGGTCGCACCGCTCGCACCTTGGCGCATACATGCCCCACAACTAAAGAGGCCCCACGCCGTCCTGTGGGTATACACGGGTCATAGACCACTTTTCCGGAAAAGCGCACCCTTTGCGGTGGCCAAACCACGGGTGCGCGTGCTGCAGCCTCGAGCAAAGTAACCATAGTACCACATAACCGAGCAAAGTAACCATAGTACCACATAACCGAGCAAAGTAACCATAGTACCACAAAACTACCATGTTAGCACAATTAATTACTTATATTAAACAAGGTACGATTGCCGGAAACCCGACGCTAAAACCCAAAGCAAAAACCCACCTGTAAAAACGGTGACCCCCGCTCAGCTCCTCCGCGTCCCGGTGCGCTCGCCCGGACCCACACGGACCTGCCGAGGGAAAAATAGTAACTCGGAACTCGAAAAGTAATACGAACTGCAAGGCCCTCCCGGTCGGTGGCGGGGCACGGCCCGCCGATCTGGAGATGGCGGCGGCGACGTCCCCCGGCGAGGGCGAAGGCACGGACGGCCCCGTGCGGCTCCCCGACTCACCGTCCGCATGCGGGGCTGCGCACGCGCCCAGCCCCGTGCGGGCTCACCACCCGCATGCGGGGCTGCGCACGCGCCCAGCCCCGAGCGGGTTCACCCCCCGCAAGCGGGGCTGCGCGCGTGCCCGGCCCCATGCGGGCTCCCCACCCGCATGCGGGGCTGCGCACGCACCCAGCCCCGTGCGGGTTCCCCCCCCGCAAGCGGGGCTGCGCGCGTGCCCGGCACCATGCGGGCTCCCCACCCGCATGCGGGGCTGCGCACGCGCCCAGCCCCGTGCGGGCCGCACGGGCGCGCCGCCCGCACGGGGGCTGCGCACGGGCGCGCCGCCCGCATGGGGGCTGCGCACGGGCGCCGGATTCCGGGGAATCCGTCGCCTGTGCCCCCGTTTCCCCCTCCCCCAAAAGCAAGAAAAAATAAGAAAGCCAAGAACGGCGAAACTACGCCTCACCTCGGTTACGTCGTCGGAGGTTGTAAGGGGAGGGATCGCCTCGTTCCTGTGTGCCCGATTCCGGAGGTGTGCGGTGTTCTTCCCGTTCCTCGATCGCTCCGCCGCGGTGCCTCGCGCCGATCGATGAGAAGAGGAGGGTTTGCGTGAGAGGAACGGTAGGGGAACTCCAAATCTAAACCCAACACATACGTATTAATATTAGCCGCCTCCGTACACGGGAACTTAACCCTAAGTCCCAAAATACAAATCAATCTCGGCGAAATGAGTTTGGGTGCGAACCTGGGTCCGGTCTGCCTCGAAGAACGTGTAAGTCGCCTGAACTGCTGCCAACTTCCGGAATTTATTCTGGGAGATTCCGGGGTCAGAATCCAGATCCGATCGCGCCGCCGAAATCCATTTCGCGAGCTTTATTGTCTAAAAATACCCGCGAGCCCCGACAGTCTGCCCAGAGATAAAGAAAAAAAATTCACCCCCGGACCCCTTAGTCGAAAAGTGGATTTACAAGAATTTAAAAGAAGGTCTAGAAAGGCAAATAAAGCCGCGGTTATTACACTTTCATTGCATAAAAATCAAAAACTGGACTTGGGACATGTTCAGGATCCGGATCAGGTTGTTCGATCCGGATCCCGAAGGTGGTTCGTTCATACATCAGTTCAATCCGGATCGTAGTCTCTTGATCCGGATCCCGAACAGTGAGTTTACCATTTTCCTTGAACGATCCGGATCATGCTTCGCAATCCGGATCCCGAACGTTGATGTTTGGTAAACTGTATGAACGATCCGGATCGTGCACTTCGATCCGGATCCCGAACCTTCGTTTTTCTGGAATTGGCTGTCTCGTTACGACGATCCGGATCCAGCTAGTCCGATCCGGATCGCCGTCCGTAAAATTTCCAGAAATGTTAGGTTTTTGATTCTTATCTCCTTCCTAGGGTTTCTAACCTATAAATAGACCCTATGACTCTTTTTCTAGGGTTAATCCACTGTGGATCCACAGAGTCATAGCCGTCATTTTCATATATCATTTTATACGGCTATAGATCCACATATAGAGAAGAAAGGAAATCATTAGAGAATACTCTATGTTTCTTCATCTATATTGATTAGTTTGATTCTAGGTTTTCATACTCACATCTTGAGTTGAATCAAACTAATGAATACTTAGATGGTATTTCCGATCTATCTTTGATCTAAGTATTCGGCGGATCATCACCACCCAAAACAACGATTTACCCCAAAATCGGCGCGTGGATTCGCGTGTCCTTGTGGATTCAAGGTTCAACCGCTCTCGTGGATTCGGAGCGAGGCACGTTCGTGGATTCGAAGGGTGCTATTGGGTGAAGACCGTGGATTCGGTCGGACGTCGTGGATTCGACGTTGGACGCCGTGGATTCGGCGTTGGGCGCAGATCGTGGATTCGAGAAGCGTCGCGGAGCGAGCGGAGAAGATCCTCTAGGAGCGTATGGAAAAGGTTGAGTCGTAAGTGTGTACGGTAAATCACCTTGTACGTGTTTTAATTCTAGTGGATTTCTGCCGTGTTATCGGTCCCGTGGTTTTTTACTCCGGTGATGGAGTTTTCCACGTAAAAATCTTGCGTATTATTTTTATTTCCGCATTGGGTTTTATCGCAACGATTTTTTGAGTGTTTATACGTTTACACCTATTCACCCCCCTCTAGGTGTTTTTTCCCCTATTTAGATCCGTATTACATATAACCCAACAAGTGGTATCAGAGCGGGAATAGGGTTGTAAACAATGGTTGAAGGTGGAAACATCAACCGACCCCCTTCTTCGATGGAACAAATTATGCGTACTGGAAAGTACGGATGAAAGCCTTTTTAATTTCCATCGACGAACGGGTGTGGCAATCAATTGAATTAGGATGGTCTAATCCAACTGAATTAATGGTGATGTTCGCACCTTAAAACCTAGGTCGAAATGGACAAGGAAGAGTTAGATTCATCTTCTTACAATGGCAAGGGAATTAATGCTATTTTTAATGCCTTTATCTCAAACTGAATTCTCTCGCGTCTCGGCATGTGAGACTGCGAAAGAAATCTGGGATGTTCTTCAGGTTACACATGAGGGAACTAACCTCGTGAAGATTCAGAAACTGCAAATGCTTACGAGCAAGTTTGACTCTATCTTAATGGCAGAAAATGAATCTTTCACGGACTACTATACACGATTGCAAGACATCGTAAACTCATGTGCTAATCTGGGAGAGATGATTCCAGAATTTAATGATTGTAAGAAAAATCTAAGAACTCTTCCTGAACGATTTCGCCCAAAGGTTACTGCCATTGAAACTATTAAACACCCGTACGAAATACGTGTAGAAGAATCTAGTTGGTTCATTACAAACTTATGAAATGACGTTTACTACTAACAATTCTTCTGGAAGGCATCCACTTCTAAGTCTTCAGGTTATGCGTTGAAAACAACTAAGGAAGAAGACGCGGATACATCCTCCTCAGACGATGACGAGAACCTTTCTATGGAGGAATTTGAGAAGCAGCTCGCTCTCTTGACAAGGAAGTTTCGCCGCAACTTTCGAAGGGGTAATTCAAGCAAATCTCCATCCTTCGGAAAGTCGAACAAAGGCAAGGGTACTTTAGGATACAAGTCAAGAAAGCAAGAGAACTTCTCAAAGGATAAGAAAAGCTCAGAAGGACAACTACAATGCTTCAAATGTCGAGGCTACGGCACATTGCAACGGAATGTCCTAACAAGTATCCGGCAAAGAAGAAGGCGATGCAAGTCGTCACTTGGGATGACAACTCAACGTCAATGAGTCGTCTTCGAGTGATGAGAAAGAGAGCTCCACCGCATTCCACGCGTCCGTATCTTCACCCTTCATGTGCTTTATGGCAAATACATCTGAGTCGTTGTCCAACTCCACTGTTGAAAGAATGCCAACGGACAACGAATTGGATGATTCGGAAGGTGAAGAATTTGCTCTAGCCTATCACAGATCTTTACGGGATATTTAAAGAAACCGGTCTAAGCAAAACAAGGGGTTGAGAGGGAGATGCAGGATCTCGAAGATAGAAGTAAAAAGGGTAACTTCTCTCTCGACCGATCTTGAAGTGGAAAGGGGAACTAACTGATAAAAGAAATGTTTTCCCTTCAAGAGTCCAATGAGCAACTCGAGAAGAACTATATAGATATGATGAACAAAGCAAACTATCTCTTGAAGCTCTACGGCGAGGCCCGACGGGAAAAATTGGGAAATGACAGAGACCATTTGCCAACTCAAGGATGACTTACAGCAATTTTCCTTAGGAAGGAGTAAGTTGGATACCTTCTTGGTCTAGGTCAAACAAACAAGTTCGGCCTCGGATACAATCGAACTGAAGACAATTTTAGTTTCGGTTGGGACAGTCTTTGTGCCTCAGTTCGGTATCTCCTTCTCCGACACCGGAAATCATGACAACTAACGACAACAAACCTACTTCATCCTCTTCAGAATCGTCAAGCACAAAGGTATGTTTTCGTTGTAATTCTGCAGGGCACATTGGAAGAAATTGCAAGATTGGAGCTCAAAGATCAAATCAACCACATCTTGCAACTGCTACCATCAAGTTCACTCCATGGAACTCAAAGAAGGATTTTCCTAAAGAAAAGGACATTGGTAGTACTTCAAACAAGACGATGACAAAAGAAAAAGACTAATCTTGCAAGACGTCTTCATCAAGGAAAACTTCTCAACCATTGCCAACATACTCCAAAACTCAAAAGGTTTGGGTATGCAAAGGTGAAACTCCTCCTTGTCTTTAATCGTTCTTCGAATAAATCTTGTGTAGTTTATGTATACTACTTTCTTTTCTTCTTTTTCTTTTGGCCGACCCGTCAACCATCTTTGGGAGGTAAATGGTACATCTTTTTATTGGTTGATGATTCTCTCGGTTTTCTTGGGTAGCATTTTTAAAAGAGAAAGCGATACGTTTGACTCTTTTCATGAGATTTGCCATCGTATTATGATTGAAAAGAATGAAAAGATCATTCGTGTTAGAAGTGATAGAGGTGGAGAATTCATAAATTCAAAATTCATTGATTTTTGCACTTCAAATGGAATCAAACATGAATTCTCGGCACCCTATACACCTCAGCAGAATGGTGTTGTTGAGCGCAAGAACAGGGTTGTTCAAGAGATGGCGCGTGTGATGCTTCATAGCCGGAATTTGCCGCTACATTTTTGGGCTGAAGCTGTGAACACCGCTGTCTATGTCATTAATAGAGTTTACTTGCGCCCAGGAACTTTAAATACACCATATGAGCTGTGGTTTAGTAGAAAACCCAATATCAAATATTTTCGTGTCTTCGGGAGTCGATGTTACATTTTACGTGACCGTGAAAATCTTGGAAAGTTTGACTCTCGAAGTGATGAAGGGATCTTTCTGGGTTATTCTACGAATAGCAGAGCATATCGAGTATTTAACATTGAATCTAAGACGATCGTAGAATCTATAAATGTTAAAGTAGATGAAGCTTTTCACTTTGAAACTGGAAAATCTACCCTCGATATCTCTCTAGATGATGATTCTCCTGCTAGTGCATCTTCTCATAATAATACTTCCAATATTAATGATGCATCTAATGGTTCTTCTAGTTTATCTGATGTGCAGGAATCATCTCATATATCTCCGAGTACTCCGCTTCAACAAACGTTACGAATCTCCAAGGATCATCCGGAATCGAATATTATTGGAGATCCACAAGAAGTAGTCAGAACTCGGAGGCAGTTGGTTTGTGGATTCGCTTGCTACGTATCTTTAATCGAACCAAAGAACATAGATGAAGCTCTTCAGGATGACTACTGGATTAAAGCAATGCAGGAAGAGCTCCATCAATTTGAGCGAAACAAAGTCTGGGAATTAACGAAGCCTCCAAAGCAACACAATGTGATAGGTACCAAATGGATCTCAAGAACAAGAAAATGAGGATGGTACTATCATCGGAACAAGGCACGATTAGTTGCTCAAGGCTACTCTCAAGTAGAAGGTATAGACTTTGACGAAACATTCGCCCCTGTAGCTAGACTCGAGTCCATTCGTATACTGTTTGCTATTGCTTGTCATTTTAAAATCAAATTATTTCAAATGGACGTTAAGAGCGCATTTCTAAATGGGTTTTTAAATGAGGAAGTTTATGTGGCTCAACCGAAAGGTTTTGTAGATCATAAACAACCTAACACGTTTTTCGTTTGAAAAAGGCTCTTTACGGTCTGAAACAAGCACCGCGAGCCTGGTACGAAAGGTTAACAAAGCACCTTTTGGAGAAGGGCTATACTCGAGGGGGAGCTGATAGGACTCTCTTTGTGAAGCATTATCAAAACAATTTCATTGTAGCACAAGATATATGTCGATGACATAGTATTTGGCGCAACAAGAGATAACGATGCTTCTAAATTCGCGGAGACCATGGAAAGCGAATTTGAGATGTCCATGATGGGCGAATTGACTTATTTCCTTGGATTGCAAATTAAACAAAATGATGAAGGTATTCACTTGAGTCAATCCAAGTATGCAATGGAGTTGGTCAAAAAGTTTGATCTAGAAAATTGTAAAGATTTTCCGACTCCAATGGGAACTAGCCACAAGGGACTTGGAAGTGAATCACATAGTGAGAATGTAGACGAGAAATTATATCGAAGTATGATTGGAAGTCTACTTTACCTCACGGCTAGTCGCCCGGATATATCTTTTGGTGTTGGGATTTGCGCGAGATATCAATCAGCACCAAAGGAGGTTCACCTGAAAGCGGTGAAAAGGATCATCCGGTATATCAAAGGATCAATTAATTTCGGAATTTGGTATCCTATGGGAACAAGTTTGGATATTGTTGGATACTCAGATGCCGATTGGGCAGGATCAGTGGATGATCGGAAAAGCTCGAGTGGTGCATGCTTCTATCTTGGCCATTGCCTTGTTGCATGGCATAGTAAAAGCAGAATGCATAGCACTCTCGACTGCCGAAGCGGAATACATTTCAGCTGGAAGTTGATCAACTCAACTCATTTGGATGAAAAGCATATTGAGCGACTTCCGCATTTCAGCATCTTCGGTAACAATACTTTGTGACAACACTAGTGCTATTAACATTTCTAAAAACCCTGTGTTGCACTCTAGAACAAAACATATTGAACTTAGATATCATTTTCTTAGAGAGCTAGTTGAATCAAATACTCTTCAACTCTCATATATTTCAACTGAGGATCAATTAGCTGACATTCTAACAAAACCTTTGGATCAAAAACGTTTTATTCATTTACGAAAAGCAATTGGGATGCTTTCCTTGAAGTAATCTTCTTTTTGAAATCCTTGCTTAGGATAGGTTTTGTATTTGTTTTTGTTTTGTTCATTATCTATGTTTGTACATAGGACATAATTGAGCATAGATCATAATTGACTTTAATTGCATCTTTTCGCACATTTAGAAATTTATTATGCTTTTGCCATTATAATATTTCACTGTTGCAATGATCATTTATGTTAATTAAATCATCTTCTAAAGTGATCAAAGTCAATTTCTCTCTCTCTATGATCTCTTGGTATAGTCATTATCTTATTTGATGCTTAGTCGAGTATGAAATCGAGATCAATATTTGGTTGAATACTTTATATCTTAAATAATTGATAGCCAATTGAGGGGGAGTCATAGAAAAGGTAAAATGCTCAAAAGATGTGGAAAGAGTTACATCCCAATGAGGAGTGTGAAAACTACCACCACATGGAGGAAAGAGCTACCACCTCGGTCGTCCGAGTATTGTGTGCAGCTACCACATGTATACCAAGCATGGTTGTTCAAATTTTTGATTAAGTAAAATGCATGTTGAAATACTTGACTCTGTCAAATTTCAAGGTTGGTATAAGGTGGGTTTTTAATGAAAGATGCTCAAAGAGCCACTCTCTTCAACAGATTGTCTAGATATATTATCTACTATATTTGGGATTTCAAACATCTATTGATCTTTGTATTTCATTTTCTTTACTGAATTGATGATTTGATAAAGGCATTACTCATAAGATCAAGTTAGATGTGATTGAAGGTGTTCAACTTTAAGGGATTTAATTCTTGTAAATTCTCGTTTCATTTTTGGATATTATTGATAGATTTGGCATAATCTAATTCTTGTTGTATGAAACGATGATTTTTGTTTAAAGTTGATACACATTTGTGCTTACAATCTTTTTCTGGTTTTTCTTGAATTTCTTTGAAATTTTCTAAAGAAAAAGTTGGGGCCGATCCGAATCGGGCTAGGTGATCCGGATCCCGAACGCAGGAATTCTTCTGCGGGCTGACGATCCGGATTGTATCTGCCGATCCGGATCCCGAACGCAGTTTCTTACTGCGGGTAGCCGATCCGGATCGCAGTTATGAACTGATCCGGATCGCGGCTAGGTTTTATAAGGAACGAAAGGGGTTTTTGATTTCTTTACTCCAATCTTTTGTTCCAAAGTTTCCAGAGCCTCTCTCTCTAGATTTCATCCTTCCTGGAAGCTTTCAAACTCAGGTTCTTCAACTCCAAGTAAGTTTTATTGATCAAAATCTCGGTTTTTCACCGTTTTTCTCTTTTCCTCCTCAAACGTGATGAATTTCTTGGATCAACTTTGTTTGTGGATGGTTTTTGATCAAATTTCTTTTGAAATAAGAACTCTGGGTAGATTAGTTTTGATTATATGCTAGGTATTCTCCTGATTAACGGATTTTTAGGCTTCGATTTCTAAAATTTCGGTTTTAGGGCATATAATAAGGATTTTCGAAAATCATGCAATTGATCTATTTTTAAAAGTCCTTTTGCAAAACTAATTTGATTCTTAGCTTCTCTACATGATTATGATTGTTTGGGTACAATTTTTTCAATTTTTGAAAACTAAGAATTTTTGTGTTCTTGAGTTGGTTTTCACAGGACACCTTCTTAACTCAAGCACTTTGATCAATGGCACTCTCTTGGTTAATCCTTCTCCTGGTCTCAATGGTACACACTCGCCCAACAAATAAACTGAAGAGAGCCAAGAACCTCCAACAAAAAGGTGAATTTGTCGAGGTCAGTGACACAGAGGTAGATTGTCATGAGATTGACTGGGCGGCATTGACGGATGATGATGACTCAATGTATGAACAAGAACAGTCTGATGATTCAAGGAGAAAGGCGTCTGTTAAATCAAAAGAAAAGGCAACTAAGGAACCAGGAAAAGCATCAGTGGCAGCACCAACCATCTCCATGAAAAGAAAGAGAATAACTAGACGCCGTGGGCTATGACAGGACATTAATGTTGACACGCCGATAGCTCCTGACTCCCCACATCGCTTGGAAGAAGTATTCGTTAACACTGATCGTCTTCGAGCCTTTGCACATCGCGAATGCATTGGTGAAAGGCATGTTAACATTGAGGCTCTGCAAGGTCACTCCCCTGGTTTTGGTCTTCTGATTGAACAAGCCAACCTTATTCAAGTATGTCGTTTCCCAGAAACTCTTGGCTACTGTTTGCATCATGTGAGGACCTTCTATACTAATGCACGGCATCTTCGAGAGTCTGAGAACGGTCCTATGGAGTTCTACACGAATATCCAAGGCACAAGGTTTAAGATTACTCCAGAATTGATTGGCGAGGTTTTGGGAATGGAAGCCAGCAAGAAAGGAGTTCACTACTTGAAGGGGGTAAATTTGACAAACACATTATGGCGAAAAGTTATAGAGGGAATTTGTCTCGAGGGAACACAATCAACCGAAAAATCTGTTCGGTCTAAAGAACTTCGTCTTGAATATCGCTTCTTAAACTTCATCACATGTTACAATATACTTCCAAATATGCAGACAAAGGTTGTGAGATGGGACCGGTTGTTGTTTTTGTATCTCATAGGACATCCATCAGAGGCAACGGCATTGAATATCAACATTCCGTACATTATCTGGAATAGAATGGCGCGATATGTTGAGCATCCTCATCCCACTGAGAGAATTCCATTTCCCCTGATTATAATGAGGATTTTAAAGAAATTTCAGGTTGACATTTCTTCAACAACTTATCATCAATGTCTGAGCATGATAGATGAGTCTACCATTGTCAAATCCCTCCATAAGTTGCCGCATGTCACTCCAGTTCCTGCATCTGGAACGAAGCACAGTACAAGCACTGCCGATTCACCATCTCGACAAGCACCTGGCACAGATGATGAAGCATCAATAACATCGATTATCAAGGAACAACAGCGACTATCTGTTAAGCAAGAACAAGTTTTGAAGGAACAACAAAGAATTACCAATGAGCTTGAGATTACCACAGCAGCTCACATTACCATAACGAAGAAGATCAATTCAATGGACAAGCGGATGCGAAAGATACTCTCTAAGATGGGTTGCACAAGCTCTGAAGACTCAGATTCTGACAACTGATTACTTTTGACTCATTTTTTTTTGTGCAGGATTTTGATTTTAGGATTTAGTTTTATACTCATTTTAGCTTAGTTCTCAGGTTTTACGTTTTATTGGAACTTTTCACTCTCCTAACATTTCGTAGTCTTAACTACATTTTGGCTTTGTTTTGTGACAAAAAGGGGGAGAGAGTTAGAGAGAACTTTGAACAATGAATGATGAAATTGAATGATGAAATATCAAGGTACAATGATGATGTGAATGAACATCAAGGTAAGGGAACTTGAACAATGATTGTGAAAATCTTGATGATGAAGATTTTGTATACATCAAGGTAAGTATGATCTCAACTATGTTGGACTAACATTTTGTGACATTTGGTTTTTAGTTGCATAGAAGATATGTTGGTTTTTGACTATGATTCTCTTACATATCTGAATTCTCAAATGTCATGATGATTAGATAAACTCTATCTCTGTACTAGGTTTTATATGCTAAATATTCTTGAGGTATCTAACGATCTCTTTTTGTCAAGAATGATTTCTTTGTGCAGAGAGTACAGATGTCTAAGTCTAGAGTCTGTTTTAGGAGTTTATCTCATGTTTTTAAATTTTTGGATCTCCATTGTAAATTTTTGTTGTATGGTGATAGCAACAAAAATATCTTTTTGAATTTTCTTTAGTGGATCTGTGTTTTGTCACAAAACCGCCAAAGGGGGAGATTGTTACGGAATTTGAGTTGGCGTAGTTTCGTGAAAGTCTCAAGTCTTGAAGATTGAAGGTGAAGAAAGTTGGATCATTTAACTCAATCTCAAGAAAGAAGAATTCAAAAGGATCAGGTATGTTTAACTAAAGATTTTGTGTGATCCGAATACTTTTTGTAGTGTAGAAACACTTGGAAGAATCTTTCATTGCATAAAAATCAAAAACTGGACTTGGGACATGTTCAGGATCCGGATCAGGTTGTTCGATCCGGATCCCGAAGGTGGTTCGTTCATACACCAGTTCAATCCGGATCGTAGTCTCTTGATCCGGATCCCGAACAGTGAGTTTACCATTTTCCTTGAACGATCCGGATCATGCTTCGCAATCCGGATCCTGAACGTTGATGTTTGGTAAACTGTATGAACGATCCGGATCATGCACTTCGATCCGGATCCCGAACCTTCGTTTTTCTGGAACTGGCTGACTCGTTACGACGATCCGGATCACAGCTAGTCCGATCCGGATCGCCGTCCGTAAAATTTCCAGAAATGTTAGGTTTTTGATTCTTATCTCCTTCCTAGGGTTTCTAGCCTATAAATACACCCTATGATCCTTTTTCTAGGGTTAATCCACATAGTCAATAGCCGTCATTTTCATATATCATTTTATACGGCTATAGATCCACATATAGAGAGAAAGGAAATCATTAGAGAATACTCTATGTTTCTTCATCTATATTGATTAGTTTGATTCTAGGTTTTCATACTCACATCTTGAGTTGAATCAAACTAATGAATACTTAGATGGTATTTCCGATCTATCTTTGATCTAAGTATTCGGC
Source organism: Tillandsia leiboldiana (assembly GCA_029204045.2). Lineage (NCBI taxonomy): Eukaryota > Viridiplantae > Streptophyta > Magnoliopsida > Poales > Bromeliaceae > Tillandsia > Tillandsia leiboldiana. Next base: position 55,322 of record JAQNDB010000575.1, on the reverse strand, counting down.
GGATCATCACCACCCAAAACAACGATTTACCCCAAAAATCGGCGCGTGGATTCGCGTGTCCTTGTGGATTCAAGGTTCAACCGCTCTCGTGGATTCGGAGCGAGGCACGTTCGTGGATTCGAAGGGTGCTATTGGGTGAAGACCGTGGATTCGGTCGGACGTCGTGGATTCGACGTTGGACGCCGTGGATTCGGCGTTGGGCGCAGATCGTGGATTCGAGAAGCGTCGCGGAGCGAGCGGAGAAGATCCTCTAGGAGCGTATGGAAAAGGTTGAGTCGTAAGTGTGTACGGTAAATCACCTTGTACGTGTTTTAATTCTAGTGGATTTCTGCCGTGTTATCGGTCCCGTGGTTTTTTACTCCGGTGATGGAGTTTTCCACGTAAAAATCTTGCGTATTATTTTTATTTCCGCATTGGGTTTTATCGCAACGATTTTTTGAGTGTTTATGCGTTTACACCTATTCACCCCACTCTAGGTGTTTTTTCCCCTATTTAGATCCGTATTACATATAACCCAACAACGCCCCGATCCTACAAAGAGTACCGCACTCCCGTCCTGGGCGACGTTCAAGCAGGAGCTGTTTGGGGCCTTTTTCAGCAACAGTGTTAAAAAGAAGTTAGAGTATGACTTGAACCACATCCAGCAGGGGAACAGGACGGTCATGGAGTATCAGCGGGAGTTCGTCCGGCTAGCAAACTGCGTCCCGTTCGTCATAAGGGACGAGTCCCACAAGGCGCAACTCTTCGTCGATGGCTTGCGGAGCGATATCTTCGAGGTGGTGCAAGCAGCCGACTTGCACACCTTTCAGAAAGTGGTCGACAGGGCCACTACGGTGGAGCGCGGGTTTGCAGTCACGCGCGCCAGGAGGGAGAGCTCGGCGCGGCAGGAGGACAGGAAGCGACAGCAGCAAAGCTCGGGAGGAGGCTCTTCTAGCGGGAGCCGACCCCCCAAACGGTGGAGACCGCAGGCGGGACCTCGGGGCGCGCCAGCAGGAGGGTCGAGGCCGGGAGATAGGCCCTGTGTGATATGCGGGGGGGCGCACCGAGTACCCGATTGCCCCCAGCGTCATGATCATTGCTTCCGCTGTGGTAAACAGGGGCCCTTCCGCCACAACTGCCCCTTGACCCTGGGAGGGGTTACTTCAGCAGCTTCGGTACCATCACCACAGCCTTCTGGACGAGGGAAGGCACCTATGGGGTCAACCTCTAGAACCCCTGCACTACGGCGAGAGGGGGAGAAGCAACTGCAGACAGGCGGGAGGGTTTACTCAATGACCCGCCAGGATTCGGATCCACCAGAGGATGTGCTTGCAGGTATTACTTCCGTTTCAAATTCCCGTGCTAGAACCCTTTTCGACACTGGAGCAACACACTCTTTTATTTCTTGTGATTTCGTGTTCATGCATGACCTTGGGGAGACACCTCTTGTGACGCCCCACTTCCCAGGGGGTCACCCATCCTAGAACTACTCTAGCTCTAGCACGCTTAACTCTCATGTTCCTCTTGGATCTTGCTACCATCCAAAATGCTATAGCCGGGTTAGAGATTTAGTCCTATTATATCATTTATATATAGGACTAATCCAAATTCCGGCGGTGTCACATTCTTCCCCCCTTTAAGCCCTGACGTCCACGTTAGGCTCAAGCACACTCACAAGCACCAGGCGATGTGAGACTCGTCTCGCTAGCCTTAGCCGACCTTGTGAGGAGCTGCACTCCACTCACAACGGTCATTAGTCGGGGAGACTCGCTCTACCCGCTATATAACCCTGGCTCAGCCGAGACTCATCTCACATTTCCGGCTGGTGAATGGCTCTGATACCAACTGTGATGCCCCACTTCCCAGGGGGTCACCCATCCTAGAACTACTCTAGCTCTAGCACGCTTAACTCTCATGTTCCTCATGGATCTTGCTACCATCCAAAATGCTATAGCCGGGTTAGAGATTTAGTCCTATTATATCATTTATATATAGGACTAATCCAAATTCCGGGGGTGTCACACCTCTCCCCAAATCGGATGACGGTCCAAATGGCAGCTGGGGCTCTGGAGGCGGTTAACTTCGTGGCCGCCTGCCCGATCAGGCTAGGGCGGCGACTGTCTTGCCCGTGGGACTTGGTGGTGATACCCTTGAAGGAGTACGACGTCGTGTTGGGCATGGACTGGCTCTCGAGGTACCGAGCGCTCATCGACTGCGAGAAAAGGCAAGTGCGGCTATAAGAACCGGGTTTCCCTGAGCACGTGTACCTGGCGTGCAAAAGTACTACCTTCCCTGCGGTCATCTCAGCGGCAAGAGCCAGAAGATTAGTAGAGGGTGGGTGCGTGGCCTACTTGGCATCAGTGGACCTGATCACTCGACCCTCGGGGACGCCGTCAGACATTCCCGTGGTGAGAGACTTTCCCAACGTCTTCCCGACGGAACTGCCCGGGATGCCCCCTGAACGAGAAGTGGTGTTCCCTATCGAACTCCTACCGGGTACACAACCTATTACGAAGGCGCCCTACCGTATGGCCTTCGTGGAATTGAAGGAGCTCAAGGCACAACTTGAAGACCTTTTGGACAAAGGATTTATCAGACCAAGCGTGTCGCCCTGGGGTGCGCCAGTACTATTTGTGCGAAAGAAGGACGGAAGTCTACGACTCTGTATCGACTACAGAGGGATCAACAAGGTTACAGTGAAGAACAAGTACCCCCTGCCCAGAATCGATGACCTCTTCGACCAACTGCGGGGAGCGACGGTTTTCTCCAAAATTGATCTGCAATCGGGCTACCACCAGCTTTGGGTTCGGGACGAGGACATCCCAAAGACTGCCTTCCGGACCCGGTACGGCCGCTATGAGTTCACGGTTATGCCCTTCGGACTGACAAACGCCCCCGCGGTGTTTATGGATATGATGAACCACATCTTTAGGCCCTACATCGACCGGTTCGTGGTGGTCTTCATCGACGACATCCTGATCTATTCGGCCACTGATGAGGAGCACGAGGACCATTTGCGAAGGATTCTCCAGACTCTCCGGGAACAGAAACTGTTCGCTAAGCTCAAGAAGTGTGAATTTTGGCTGCGCGAAGTGGGCTTCCTAGGACATGTGATTTCGGCGGAAGGGATCGCGGTGGACCCCAAGAAGGTGGAATCGGTACTCAGCTGGCAGCCGCCAACCACAGTGACGGAGATCCGCAGTTTCTTGGGCCTGGCGGGATACTACCGACGCTTCGTCGAGGGCTTCTCAAAGATAGCCGCCCCTCTGAACCGGTTGACCCGAAAAGGAGAAAAGTTCGTTTGGACGGCCCGATATCAGGAGAGCTTCGAAGAATTAAAGTGAAGGCTGACCAGAGCACCAGTACTCGTACTACCGACCCCTGGCGAAGACTACGAGGTGTATTGCGACGCGTCAAGGATCGGCCTTGGAGGTGTGTTGATGCAACAAGGGAGGGTAATAGCCTATGCTTCCAGGCAACTAAAGGAATACGAGAAGAACTATCCGACGCACGACTTGGAGCTGGCCGCAGTGGTGTTCGTTTTGAAGCTCTGGAGGCACTACCTCTTCGGCGTCCACTGTACTGTATTCTCGGACCACCAAAGTCTGAAATACCTGTTCACCCAGAAGGAGCTAAACCTACGACAGAGACGGTGGTTAGAACTACTAAAGGATTACGACCTGTCAATCCAATACCACCCCGGGAAGGCCAACGCGGTAGCGGATGCGTTGAGTAGGAAAGCGCAGCAAGGAGCGACACCTGCAGGCGGGTTAACTGAACAGGACAGCTTGATCGCGAAGTTTGCGCGTATGAAATTGGAAGTGGTACCGGCGGGCACGGTGGCACGACTGCTAACCTTGGTAGTCAAGCCGACGCTGTTCGAGAAGATTCGGGAAGGGCAACAGACCGACCCTCACTTGCAGCTCGTGCGAGACAAGATCTCCCCAGACCAAGAGAACGACTTTTCAGTGGAAGACGACGGCACCCTACATTTCCGCGGGCGGATTTGCGTGCCGGATTCGACAGAATTAAAGGAGGAAATCTTGGCAGAAGCACACCGCGCCCCTTATGCCCCGGAGGCACGAAGATGTACAGGGACCTCAAGCAGACCTTCGGGTGGCCAAAACTGAAGATGGATGTGACACGATACGTAGCCTACTGCTTGGTATGTCAACAGGTTTAGGCGGAACATCAGCGACCCGCAGGAAAACTACAGCCGTTACCAGTACCAGAATGGAAGTGGGATCGAATCACCATGGATTTTGTCACCGAGTTCCCACGCTCACAGCAGGGCCACGACACGATCTGGGTCATAGTGGACCGTTTAACCAAGTCAGCGCACTTCTTGCCAATTCATACGATGTGGACCTGGGATCGACTGGCCCAAGTTTACCTCAGCGAGATCGTGAGATTACATGGAGTTCCAGCATCTATTACCTCGGACAGAGACACGCGATTTGTCTCAAAATTTTGGCAGAGTCGACAGCAGGCATTGGGGACCAGACTGCAGTTTAGCACGTCCTTCCACCCTCAGACAGACGGACAGTCCGAATGGGTGATACAGACCCTAGAGAACCTGCTACGCGCCTGTGTACTTGACTGGGGAGTCAGTTGGTCACGCTACCTGCCCCTCGTGGAATTCGCCTACAACAACAGCTACCAGGCCAGCATACAGATGGCACCTTTCGAAGCCTTATATGGAAGACGTTGTCGGTCCCCGATCTGTTGGGACGACTTGGGTGAACGGAAGTTCTTGGGACCCGACTTGGTGGAAGAAACTGAAGCAAAGATACGACTCATCAGACAGCGCCTACTAACCGCCCAGAGTCGACAGAAAAGCTACGCAGACCGTAGGCGCCGCGAACTGAAATTCCAAGTGGGCGATCACGTGCTCTTGCGTGTTTCGCCATCCAAGGGATCAAGCGTTTCGGACTGAGAGGTAAGTTGAGCCCACGGTTTGTGGGGCCATTCGAGATCCTGGAGCGCATTGGCCCAGTGGCTTACCGCCTTGCCCTACCGCCTAGCCTCGACCGAGTCCATGACGTGTTCCACGTTTCGATGCTCCGGAAATACCCTTCCGACTCATCGCATGTTCTGAACGTCTCTACCCTCGAACTTAAGGAGGACCTGAGCTTCGAGGAAACCCCGGTGCGGATCCTAGCAAGGGAAAGTAAAACACTACGAAATCGAGCCATCCCCTACGTGAAGGTGCTCTGGAGCAACCATGAGGAGCGAGAAGCAACTTGGGAGTTGGAGTCAAAAATGAGGGAGTGCTACCCCGATCTTTTCACCGCGACCCAGGATTAAGTTTCGAGGACGAAACTTGTTTTTAAGAGGTGAGTGGTGTAGTAACCGCTCTTAAATTGTATTTTGGATTTTATTTATTTATTTATTTATTACGTATCCCCCTTAGCGGTCCGGCGGTTGGATTAATAATACACTTTTTCTGGACAGACCGTCGGGGCTCGCGGATATTTTTAGGCACTAGAGCTCGCGAAACGGAGAACGGCGACGCGATCGGATCTGAATTCCGACTCCGGAATCTCCCAGAATTAATTTCTGAAGGTTACTAGCAGTTTTGGGTGCTTCAATTAAGTGGTCGGGCATTTGGCACGCTTTTCGAGGCAAGTCGGACTTCGGTTTGCGCCCAAACGACTAATTAATTAATTAATTTTGAGTTTGGGACTTAGGGCTTTTTCCCACTCCTAGTTTCCCTTGTGCGTTAGGTCTCGCGCAAGAAAACCCGAGCCCTAGTTTTCCCCCTTCATCGGTTGGCGTGAAGAACCGAGGCGACGAGACGGGGAGAAGGAACATCCTGCGGAATCCGGCGAACGAGAGCGGGACGATCCTCCTCCTTCCTCCCTTACCGGCGAAAATGAGGTGAGCGGTTCGGGTCTTTCCGGTTCTTTTCGGTGTGGGTTTTCTTTCGTGTCGTGTCGCATGCGAGGCGTGTTTGGGGACCAAACGGGAGGCCGCCGCCGCCGTGGTTAAACGGGAGGCCGCCGCCGCCGTCACCGTGTTCACGGGGTCATCGCCGGAGTCGCCGTGATCGCGGGGTCGCAACCGGAGCTGAAAATGAGCGCGCACTGTTCACTTTTTGGGGTTTTCTGGCCGCGGTCCACACGCCCGCGTGCACCCGGGGCACACCGTTGCGGCCCGGGGCCGCAGACCCGGCGCACAAAGCTGTGCGCCAGGCCGCGCGGTCCACCGGACCAGCGTGCACCCGGCGCACGCCCTCGCGGCCCGGGGGCGCAGACCCGGTGCACATAGCGGTGCGCCAGGCCGCGCGGTGCACTCCCCGGGCGTGCACCCGGCGCTCGCCACCGCAGCGGGGGGCCATGGACCCGGCGCGCGCCCGCACCCATGCGCGGCCTGGCCCAAGGCGCCTGGTCCACTGCTGCAGTGTGCTCCCGGCCTGCGCCGCGTCCGCCTGCTGCCGTGGACCCGGTCCACGCCTGGTTCCGTGCACCAGGGTTCCGAAAAGAACCCAGAAACTCCGTTTTTGGCCCGTTTCGCCTCGTTTTTGAGTGTTTTTGACCACGACGACGAATTGTACCTAATGATAACTCTTATTGCAGCTTGCGGGCTCAAGGCGAAGATATTTTTCTGTTGGAGCTCCCGCACGTCTTATCCTTCGTGGTTGAGGTGGGTCTTTTTGGCTTAGTGTTTAGCGTCGGTTTCTGGCGGTCGTTTTTACTCTTGATTATACTTGATGTTACTAACATGATAGCGGTTGACGTGCTTACTCTTGATTATACATTTATGTTGCTAACGTGATAGCGGTTATGGTTTTATTTCTGAGTACTATTGGTATTGTCGGTTACTTTGCTCGAGGCAGCAGCACGCGCACCCGCGATTTGGCCACCGCAAAGGGTACGCTTTTTCGGAAAAGTGGTCCATGACCCGTGTAAACCCACGAGGTGACATAGTGGGGGCCCCCGCAGGTGGGGGGTTTGAGGCGCCGAGGTGCGAGCGGTGCGACCCGTCGGGGTAGGTGCCCGACATGGTTTACCGAGGTAGGTGCTCGGTGGGGATGCCGGGGTAGGTGCCTGGATTAGGTTGTGCAGGTGTGCGAGGTCTTGTTCCCGTTTGGGGGAGTGGTTGCTCCGGATAGATTACGGTTGGGCGCACTTATTTTTCCTGCATTCCTTTTTACTACTATTTGTCGCTGACTTCCCACTTTGTGACAGGGTCCTTCCGGGGGGGAGATTTAGGCGACGGTGAGGCCGAGACTGGAGCTTTGGGTCCCAGGAGACCCCGTATTGTACTTCCTCCTTTATTTCGCTTTCCATTTACTCTTGTAGTTACCGTGTGGTTCTCGATACCCTCGTGGGGTCAGTGTGGATGTCGGCACATCTTATATTTACGTTATTGCACTTTCTTTCCGTTCTGGAGGCCGTTTTGTGAAAAGAGAAAACAAAAAAAAATAAAAGGAAAAGATTGCGAAAACTGGTTTTTAAAACTTGGGTGTCGTGTGAGCACCATCTTTCAAAACTCTGTGGATTTATGAATTACGAAAATGGCTTTCAAAACCCAAGTGCCGTGTGGGCACTATTTTCAAACCCTGTGGTTTTATGTTAATTTCAAAACTGGTTTTCAAAACTTGGTGCCGGGTGGGCGCCGTTTTCAACAATTGTGGTTTTATGCTTTCAAACTGATCGGCCGTGAGTTATGCAATTTTGGCGCATGTGTGAATGATTGAGCTGTTGTGATTGAACTGTTGGCTGTGTTTGAACATTGTACTAGTGTGAGGTCCCGGAATCCCCCGCGTAGAGTTTGCTGGTTGTTGGGCAGCTTTTGGTGGCCGTTGGGAGTGTTTGTGCGCATGTCGGGCCCGAGAAATGGATTTGTGGTGCAATTCGGGTTTTAGTTTGCATCACTGGAGGCCTGCGTGATGTGTCGGTGGTGTTTGTGCGCAATTTGGACACAAGTGTTGGACCTTGGGCTTAAAAGGAGATCCCGTGGAAAATTGGAGGACCCGTCGAGTGTTTGGAAGTGGTTTCGCGTGACGCAGATGTCAAATTTGGACTCCGGGCGAAGTTTGGATAAAAGATTACCCCTCCGGTTGCCTTCGGGAATTTTTAGAGTTGCAATTTGGCAAATCGGACTTCAGAATTGGGCCCGGCGTGGAAATCGGATCAAGTTGGCTATCCGGGGGCACTCCGCAATTTTCGGTTCAGAATTTGGAAAAATGGACATCGTTTTTGGATTCAGCGCGCGAAATCGCTAGGAATGGACTATTTACTTGTTTGGTTTGGAGCCCGGTTGAGTTGCGCGTTTTTCGAGGCATCGCAGCACGTTTTTCGAGGTGTGGCGCGGATCCCGAGGTGGCGCGCGGCTCGAGGCGGCGTACGGACGCTGGAATGCGCGCGTCTGGCGCGCATTGGGAACACGCACCTGCGCGGGACAGCGCAGGGGCCTGTCACGCCCCGGGGGATTAATTTAGCGGAAACGGATTACAAAAGGGTATGTATTTTTTTTTTTGAAAACCTTCTTCCCCGGCGCGTACCCAGATCCGCCGCATATACAGGATCACTCTACAAACGGACAGAGTCTCCCCTGTATATGCACGGCGTCGCGGTTTGTACAATGTTCAATAACGAGTAAACATTCAATCACAACAAACCAAACGTATAACCATTCACAAGGTGCAGAATAAACTAACGGCCGATTAGTTTGAAAGGATAAAACCCACAATTGTTGAAACGGCGCCCACCCGGCACCCATATTTTGAAAACCCTTTTTCGAAAGCAACATAAACTCAGGGGTTTGAAAACAGTGCCCACACGACACTTAGGTTTTGAAATCCATTTTCGCAAACCATAAATCCACAAGGTTTTGAAAACGGTGCCCACACGACACCCGAATTTTGAAATAGTAGTTTTCGCAATCTGTTCTTTTATTTGCTATTTTATTTTCCAAAGCGGCCCACAGAGATGTAAAGAAAACTAAACAATTTAGTTGTCACCGTACCGACATCCACACCGACCCCACGAGGGTATCGAGAACCATCCACAGTCTACAAATAATAAATGGAATGCGAAAGTAAAGAGTAAAATACTGTTCCGGTCTCCTGAGACCCAACACCTCTAGCCGTGGCCTCGCCGTCGCCTAACTCTCCCCCCTGTAGGACCCTGTCGCAAAGTGGGAAGTCAGCGACTAGTCATAAAAGATAATAATAAAGCAGGTAAAGAAAACGTCCAACCGTAGTCTATCCGGAGCAACCACCCCTCCCCGCAAGGGAAAAGTAGAATCAAACACCTGTAAACCTGCAATACCCGATCCCGTCGGACAACTAAACCGACGAATCGCACCGCGCCCAAGTCGGACAACTAAACCGAATGGGTCGCACCGCTCCCACGTCGGACAACTAAACCGACGGGTCGCACCGCTCCCACGTCGGACAACTAAACCGACGGGTCGCACCGCTCACACCTTGGCGCATACATGCCCCACAACTAAAGAGGCCCCACGCCGTCCTGTGGGTATACACGGGTCATGGACCACTTTTCCGGAAAAGCACACCCTTTGCGGTGGCCAAACCGCGGGTGCGCGTGTTGCAGCCGAGCATAGTAACCGTGAACCATATATATATATATATCAATGTATGAACCGTATGAAATAACATAAACATATCCGTGCATGAGAACTATATGAAACAGTATATATATAATCACAGCATACTCCTATACGTGCATGAGAACTATATGAAACAGTATATATATAATCACAGCATACTCCTATACGTGCATGAGAACTATATGAAACAGTATATATATAATCACAGCATACTCCCATACGTGCATGAGAACTATATGAAACAGTATATATATAATCACAGCATACTCCCATACGTGCATGAGAGCGACATGAACCAATATGTATGTCTAATCACGGGCACCGTAAAGCCATGACGAATAAATGATGCCTCCCTACCAGGTTTAACCCAAGTACACTTATGGATGACCCCGTCCACCATGATAGAATTAAATGTTAAGACTTAAGAGTAAAAACCCACCTTTACGAGCGATGAACAATGCGCTAACCCCCGTGTCCCGGTGCGCTCCCCAAAACTGCAAAAAGATCCACCGGGAAGAAGTCAGCGACTACCCAACGTAAAACAAGGAACAAGAACAGATACTCGGGTCCCGTCGTGGAACGGGCTCCCGGGTTCGACGGCGGCGGCGGCGGCCGAGTCGGAAACCCGAGGCGGCGGCGACCGTGCTGCCGCGATGGCCGCACGCGTATCAGGCTCCGTGCGGTGTGTTGCCCGCACGGCTCCCTGACCGCGGCGGCGCCCAGGTCCAGCACGGGCGCCCAGCCCGCACGCACGGGCTGCCCTGCGCGGCGCCCAGCCCGCACGTACGGGCGGCCCCGCGCGGCGCCCAGGCTCCGCGCGGGCGCCCAGCCCGCACGCACGGGCGACCCCGCGCGGCGCCCAGGCCCGCGCGGGTGCCAGACCCGCACGCACGGGCGACCCCGCGCGGCGCCCAGGCTCCGCGCGGGCGCCCAGACCCGTACGCACGGGCGACCCCGCGCGGCGCCCAGGCCCGCGCGGGTGCCAGACCCGCACGCACGGATGACCCCGCGCGGCGCCCGGGCCCGCGCGGGTGCCAGACCCGCACGCCCGGTGCCCTAGCCCTGCGCGCAAGGGTGCCTCGCGACGGCGGTGGTGCGGCCGGCCGGGGTGAACCGTCTTCCCCCCCCCCCCCCCCTTCCCGTGCGACGATCCGGAAGAAGACCCTAGCTAAAAAGATAATAAAAAACTCACCGAACCAAAGCGCCTCCGACTCGCCGATGAAGAGGGAGGGAGAGACGAGGATTATCCCGTTCTTGCGTGCCCGGTTCCGGAGGTGTGCGGTGTTCTTCCCGTTCCTCGATTGCTCCGCCGCGGTGCCTCGCGCCGATCGGTGGGAAGAGGAGGGTTTGGGTGAGAGGAACGGTAGGAAAACTCCAAAACTAAACCCAACACATACGTATTAATATTAGCCGCCTCCGTACACGGGAACTTAACCCTAAGTCCCAAAATACAAATCAATCTCGGCGAAATGAGTTTGGGTGCGAACCTGGGTCCGGTCCGCCTCGAAGAACGTGTAAGTCGCCTGAACTGCTGCCAACTTCCGGAATTTATTCTGGGAGATTCCGGGGTCAGAATCCAGATCCGATCGCGCCGCCGAAATCCATTTCGCGAGCTTTATTGTCTAAAAATACCCGCGAGCCCCGACAGTCTGCCCAGAGATAAAGAAAAATAATTCACCCCCGGACCCCTTAGTCGAAAAGTGGATTTACAAGAATTTTAAAAGAAGGTCTAGAAAGGCAAATAAAGCCGCAGTTATTACACCACTCACCTCTAAAAACGAGTTTCGTCCTCGAAACTCAAACCCGGGTGGTGGTGAAGAGGTCGGGGTAGCACTCCCTCATCTTAGATTCCAGCTCCCATGTTGCTTCTCGTTCTTCCTGGTTGCTCCAGAGCACCTTCACGTAGGGGATGACTCGGTTCCGCAGTGCTTTGCTTTCCCTTGCTAGGATACGCGCGGGGGTTTCCTCGAAGCTTAGATCCTCCTTGAGCTCGAATGTGGAGACGTCCAACACGTGTGACGGGTCGGATAGGTATTTCCGGAGCATGGACACGTGGAAGACGTTGTGGACCCGGTCGAGGTTAGGGGGTAGGGCAAGGCGGTACGCCACCGGGCCTATGCGCTCCAAGATCTCAAAAGGCCTCACAAACCGTGGGCTCAACTTGCCCTTCAGCCCGAAACGCCTGATCCCTTTGGATGGCGAGACTCGTAAGAACACGTGTTTCCCCCACTTGAAATTCCAAATCGCGGCGCCGTCGGTCTGCGTAGCTCTTCTGTCGGCTTTGGGCGGTCAGCAACCGCCGCCTGATGAGGCGCACCTTCTCCTCAGTCTCTTCCACCAAGTCGGGTCCCAGGAATTTCCGTTTCCCCTAAGTCGTCCCAACAGATCGGGGATCGGCAGCGTCTCCCATACAAAGCTTCGTAGGGTGCCATCTGGATGCTGGCCTGGTAGCTATTGTTGTAGGCGAATTCCACGAGGGGTAGGTAGCGCGCCCAACCGACTCCCCAGTCAAGTACACAGGCGCGCAGCAGGTCCTGGAGGGTCTGAATTACTCGCTCCGACTGTCCGTCCGTCTGAGGGTGGAAAGCTGCGCTGAAGTGTAGCTTGGTCCCCAGGGCTTGCTGTAGACTTTGCCAAAACTTCGAGACGAAGCGGGTGTCTCTATCCGAGGTGATCGATGCCGGCACTCCGTGCAGTCTCACGATCTCGCTGAGGTAGACTTGAGCCAACTGCTCTCTGGTCCAGGTTGTGTGGATGGGTAGGAAAAGAGCTGCCTTGGTTAGCCAGTCCACAATGACCCCGATCGGGTCGTGCCCCTGCTGTGAACGTGGGAACCCGGTGACGAAGTCCATAGTGATCTGATCCCACTTCCACATCGGCACCGGTAAGGGCTGAAATCTTCCTGCAGGCCGCTGATGCTCTGCCTTTATCTGCTGGCATACCAGGCAGTGAGCAACGTGTCGTGTCACATCCCCCTTCAACTTGGGCCACCAAAAGGTCTGCTTGAGGTCCCTGTACATCTTCGTGCCCCCCCCCCCCCCGGATGCGCCGCATAAGGGGCGCGGTGTGCCTCTGTCAGAAACTCCTCCTTCAATTCCGGCGAATCCGGTACACAGAACCGCCCACGGAACCGCAAGACACCGTCACTCTCACAGCCTGAAGTCATACATTATGAGAATGCTCAAAAGCTTAATCGGGGGCTACAGGTCAGTCGCAAGGTATTTACAACTCTAAGGCTACCCATTTAGACCCAATCTGATACTCCCCACTACAGGGCAGAGTACTTCCTCAGTTCTCTCGACAGTCCGTTGCCTGCAGCCAACGTGCTTACCAAAAGAACAGCGGAATACCAAAGGTTTGTCGCCAACAACAAGTTGGGGACGAAATTCTTATTGGAAGGTATATCACATACCTCCCAACACAATCTCAGTGCCAAAAACATAACCTTTATCAAGGATTACTACCGCCTCGCGGTCGTAACCATCACCATGACTAACACATAGGCGAGTCCACGTCGATCCACAAAATCCGTGCAAGGGTGGGGTCAATTTGCATCCGTCCCAAAACAGGGTTACCCTCGGGTCCATGGGCCGTTGAATTGCGACACGGGGACACTGAAGGATCAACAACTTGCTCAACCTCTACGCAAACTGTGAGGCCAGTGCAAGAATAGCAGTCCTCTACTGCTGTGCCATCAGCTGGACGAATCCGGCAAGAATAGTGATTTAACCTTTAACCACTGTACTGATCCGAGCACTCTGGTTCCATTGAAACACCAGGCCCACGGCCGAAGTCATGACCTCGGCTAACCCTGCACTAACAACGATCCCGAAAACCAGAGTGCGTACGACTAATAACCGAAACAACGAGACTCAACTGTGTGAAACCCACCCGAGCTCCAAACCACTATGCCAATACCCTGCGCTCTCTCGTGAACACAAACCGTCCTAGGGGTCGTTCCTAACCAAACACCTAGGTATCGGATCGGGAAGGCAGAAATTCGTGCATCGGAGACTGTGCAATTCACGCACCGGTATGCAAATCACTAAGGTTAGATTTGCTTCCTCGCCCGTAAGCACACTAGACCGGAACGGTCGACGAGACGAAAGGTAGGGCTAAAGGCAGGAGGGCTCGCAAGGGTCTGGTAGGGTCGGGTTGCTCCGGCCCAAACGGTGCTTCTATGTAGGCAAGGGAAGGGAAGGCAAGAAGGGAAAAAAAATATATATGAAATAAGTACCTGTCATTCCCTATTTCGGGACAACGCGTCGTCTGCCGGGGCGGCCGGGGGAGTCCGCCCACAATCCTTGGGCCAGCGTCGCGCCGCGTGTTGGGGTGGGGGTTTGCTGTCTAAAGAGTCCGCGCATCGTTGGTCGTCGGGCGAGTCCCTTGTCTGCACGGGGGCCGCCGCGCTCTCTGTTCCTCTTGGCGGTGGTGGCGCGGCGGCGGAGGCGGGGGTGGGCCCTTGGGGGCAGGAGAAGTAATTGTGATCTGGCAAGCCGCACCGGTTACAAAAGTGGTACCTCCAAGTGCATTCCGTCACTGGGTGGGCGCCCTTGCAGATGACGCAGGATCCCGGTTGCACGCGCGCGCTCCCCTTAAGCCCTCGTTCGTCCTCCGGTGCCTGCGTCGGGCGTGGATTTGGTCGGCTCTCTGGGTCGGTGCCCCCTTGAGGGGTGGAGGCAGCAGTTCCCTTAGGCTCAGCATGTCGCGGCGCCGGGGGTCTACTGACAGCCGGCTTCAGAGGGCACTCATAACGCGTGTGGCCCGGCCTGCCACATCGGAAACAGTGTCCGTCCCGCCACGGGCAGCTCGTCATGAGGTGTGCGTTGCCGCATATGACGCACGGTTTCGGTGGCCTAGGTCTCTCCTCCGTCGTCTGCCCGAGGTTCTGCCCGGCTCTCGGGCGTTTGCTCGCCCGGCCCCTCCGATGGGGGTCCCCGGCCGACTCGGGGTAAGAGTATTCCTGCCGGGCGCGCTCTACGTTGGTGTGCACGGTCAGGTTAGTAGCCTCCTGGACGGTGGGAGGGCCCGTCGGCGGCACCCCGGGAGGGGCAACGCCTCTGCTGCCGCCCCGGAATCGGTCGACGCCCTCGAGTTCCTGTGTCAGCATGCTCAGGCGCTCCGCGAGAGTCAGCAGTTGCCCAGCCACGTCGCGCAGCTGGTTGCGGAGCAGGCGATTGGCTTCGTCGGCGATGTCCATTTCCGTCGTCGGTTGCTTGCTGAGTCGGCCCTCTATCTGGATGCACACAAAGAAGGTCGGCTTTAGTCTTTGCTAATAAGCAACGGCACATCGAACCACTTAGCGAGAGAAAGGACTCGGACTCTGACTCTGCGTCCCCGGCCGATGATCTAGTACGGGCCATGTCTGTCACACGCCACAAGAGTCAACTCTAGACCACCCTACTAACATGCAACGAACCCCCCCCTCGATCACTCGCGTCCTACTCTACTATAATCTATCCATTCCATTCCTTTGTAGTTAAGTGAGGTATTCCTGTGGACGTCGGCACCAATTGTTGTGATTGAAAGCTAAGTCTCTGATACCATCTTAATCTGTCACGCCCCGGGGGATTAATTTAGCGGAAACGGATTACAAAAGGGTATGTATTTTTTTTTTTGAAAACCTTCTTCCCCGGCGCGTACCCAGATCCGCCGCATATACAGGATCACTCTACAAACGGACAGAGTCTCCCCTGTATATGCACGGCGTCGCGGTTTGTACAATGTTCAATAACGAGTAAACATTCAATCACAACAAACCAAACGTATAACCATTCACAAGGTGCAGAATAAACTAACGGCCGATTAGTTTGAAAGGATAAAACCCACAATTGTTGAAACGGCGCCCACCCGGCACCCATATTTTGAAAACCCTTTTTCGAAAGCAACATAAACTCAGGGGTTTGAAAACAGTGCCCACACGACACTTAGGTTTTGAAATCCATTTTCGCAAACCATAAATCCACAAGGTTTTGAAAACGGTGCCCACACGACACCCGAATTTTGAAATAGTAGTTTTCGCAATCTGTTCTTTTATTTGCTATTTTATTTTCCAAAGCGGCCCACAGAGATGTAAAGAAAACTAAACAATTTAGTTGTCACCGTACCGACATCCACACCGACCCCACGAGGGTATCGAGAACCATCCACAGTCTACAAATAATAAATGGAATGCGAAAGTAAAGAGTAAATACTGTTCCGGTCTCCTGAGACCCAACACCTCTAGCCGTGGCCTCGCCGTCGCCTAACTCTCCCCCCTGTAGGACCCTGTCGCAAAGTGGGAAGTCAGCGACTAGTCATAAAAGATAATAATAAAGCAGGTAAAGAAAACGTCCAACCGTAGTCTATCCGGAGCAACCACCCCTCCCCGCAAGGGAAAAGTAGAATCAAACACCTGTAAACCTGCAATACCCGATCCCGTCGGACAACTAAACCGACGAATCGCACCGCGCCCAAGTCGGACAACTAAACCGAATGGGTCGCACCGCTCCCACGTCGGACAACTAAACCGACGGGTCGCACCGCTCCCACGTCGGACAACTAAACCGACGGGTCGCACCGCTCACACCTTGGCGCATACATGCCCCACAACTAAAGAGGCCCCACGCCGTCCTGTGGGTATACACGGGTCATGGACCACTTTTCCGAAAAGCACACCCTTTGCGGTGGCCAATACCGCGGGTGCGCGTGTTGCAGCCGAGCATAGTAACCGTGAACCATATATATATATATCAATGTATGAACCGTATGAAATAACATAAACATATCGTGCATGAGGAACTATATGAAACAGTATATAATAAATCACCAAGCATACTCCTATACGTGCATGAGAACTATATGAAACAGGAGATATATAATACAGCATAATCCTATACGTCATTAGAACTATATGAAACAGTATATATATAATCACAGCATACTCCCATACGTGCATGAGAACTATATGAAACAGTATATATATAATCACAGCATACTCCCATACGTGCATGAGAGCGACATGAACCAATATGTATGTCTAATCACTGGCACCGTAAAGCCATGACGAATAAATGATTGCCTCCCTACCAGTTTAACCCAAGTACACTTATGGATGACCCCGTCCACCATGATAGAAGTAAATGTTAAGACTTAAGAGTAAAAACCCACCTTTACGAGCGATGAACAATGCGCTACCCACCCGTGGATCCCGTGCGCTCCCAAAACTGCAAAAAGATCCACCGGGAAGAAGTCAGCGACTACCCACGTAAAACAGGAACAAGAACAGATACTCGGTCCCGTCGGGAACGGGCTCCCGGGTTCGACGGCGGCGGCGGCGGCCGAGTCGGAAACCCGAGGCGGCGGCGACCGTGCTGCCGCGATGGCCGCACGCGTATCAGGCGCCGTGCGGTGTGTTGCCCGCACGGCTCCCTGACCGCGGCGGCAGCCCAGGTCCAGCACGGGCGCCCAGCCCGCACGCACGGGCTGCCCTGCGCGGCGCCCAGCCCGCACGCACGGGCGGCCCCGCGCGGCGCCCAGGCTCCGCGCGGGCGCCCAGCCCGCACGCACGGGCGACCCCGCGCGGCGCCCAGGCCCGCGCGGGTGCCAGACCCGCACGCACGGGCGACCCCGCGCGGCGCCCAGGCTCCGCGCGGGCGCCCAGACCCGTACGCACGGGCGACCCCGCGCGGCGCCCAGGCCCGCGCGGGTGCCAGACCCGCACGCACGGATGACCCCGCGCGGCGCCCGGGCCCGCGCGGGTGCCAGACCCGCACGCCCGGTGCCCTAGCCCTGCGCGCAAGGGTGCCTCGCGACGGCGGTGGTGCGGCCGGCCGGGGTGAACCGTCTCCCCCCCCCCCCCCCCTTCCCGTGCGACGATCCGGAAGAAAACCTAGCTAAAAAGATAATAAAAACTCACCGAACCAAAGCGCCTCCGACTCGCCGATGAAGAGGGAGGGAGAGACGAGGATTATCCCGTTCTTGCGTGCCCGGTTCCGGAGGTGTGCGGTGTTCTTCCCGTTCCTCGATTGCTCCGCCGCGGTGCCTCGCGCCGATCGGTGGGAAGAGGAGGGTTTGGGTGAGAGGAACGGTAGGAAAACTCCAAAACTAAACCCAACACAAACGTATTAATATTAGCCGCCTCCGTACACGGGAACTTAACCCTAAGTCCCAAAATACAAATCAATCTCGGCGAAATGAGTTTGGGTGCGAACCTGGGTCCGGTCCGCCTCGAAGAACGTGTAAGTCGCCTGAACTGCTGCCAACTTCCGGAATTTATTCTGGGAGATTCCGGGGTCAGAATCCAGATCCGATCGCGCCGCCGAAATCCATTTCGCGAGCTTTATTGTCTAAAAATACCCGCGAGCCCCGACAGTCTGCCCAGAGATAAAGAAAAATAATTTACCCCCGGACCCCTTAGTCGAAAAGTGGATTTACAAGAATTTTAAAAGAAGGTCTAGAAAGGCAAATAAAGCCGCGGTTATTACACGTATGGATCACTGTTGCCTCTGCAGCTTCTGGAGGCCTATATGGCTCGTCGGCGGCGGTTTGTGCACAATTTGGATGCAAGTGATGGACTTCGAGCTTAAGATGGATCACGTGGGTGATCGGTGGACTCCGTCGGAGCTTTAGAAGTGGTTTCGCGCGCAATGGATATTACAATTGGGCTCAGCGCGAAGTTTGGACAAAAAACATCTTTCCGGATGCCTTCGGCAATTTTTAGAGTTGGAATTGGCAAAATGGACTTCGGATTTGGATTAAGCCGCGCGAAAACGATGAAAATGGACTATTCGCTTGCATTTTTCGAAGCCCGATGACCCGGCACGGATTTCGAGGCAGAGTTACTGTTCCGGCGCGGCGGGCAGCGGCGGAGCGCGGCGGCGCGGACGCAGGCGCGGCGGCGGGCAGGCGCGGGCAGCGCACAGCGCGCGGGTAGGCGCGCAGGCAGGTGCGCGGTCCACGGCCAGCGTGCACTGGAGGGCAGGCCACGTGGCAGCTTCTGACTCGTTGGTGTTGTGGGCGCGGTCCACGGAAAATTTGAGCGTGTGTACGGTGGACCGGGGGAGGACACGTGGCGATCTATGGTTTGGCTGGTCTTCGTGCGGCGCGGTCCACGGAGAGGGTGTTGGCGCCGCCTCGGGGCGCGTGCGTGCAGGGGTGGCAGGCGGCGTCGCATGCGCGCACGTGGGCGACTGTTGACCGAGTGCGGTCCACGTTCGCGCCGCCACAGCGCGCCACGTGTCGAGCAGCGGATGGCCGGTGTGGCTGTCTGCTATTCGGGTGTCGACGTGCGGGCCCTAGGCCTTTCGGGCTGCTACAGTGTTGGGCTCGGCCCAACACTGTTCACGCCCGGTTCCTGCGGGCGCACGAAATTCGGCCCAAAAGCCCAATTTTGGGATTTTTGGATCTTTTCGGGGTGAGCCTATAAATAGCCCTTTTGCTCATCATGTAGAGCCTTTTCTCGAGCCCTTTGGCCAGTGCACCCTTCACAAAAATTGTTTGCTCACCTTGTCGCGCATCTTGTGAAGGAAGCTCGGGATTTTTGGGGAGTGCGGCGTCGATGACTTCGGCATCGTAGCGCAGAGCGACGTTCTTTCATCGGAGGCTTATTATCGTCGCACTTCGTCGGAGAGGTCTACAGAGCTACCTCGACAGTTTTTTTGGACAATTTTCATGGAGTTGGATTCACGAGACGTATATCTACGATTCTTGTATTGTCCACTTTTCTAAGATTTGAGCTTTGTTTGGGGTTCTGGGTACGTTTTTAACCCCTTTGCCGCTGATGGAATTTCTGGACAGCGACACCTTGCCGGATTTTTATCTCCGCAACCGTGCATCGGATGGCGACGTGCTTATACACTTTTTTCATCTACTCGACGCGAGGATTGTCACAGTATTTTTATTGGATTTTTCTAAGGGTTGCCCGAAGGTATATTTTTCGCCCTTATCTGTGCATGGAAATACAGATGTGTGGTTGTGTGTTTGTGAGCGCCCTGTATTGTGGAATTTGTAACTCGGCCAACGGGGCTCGGAATTTGGCGTGCAGGTACTCCTTTCGAAGGTATCGACACGAGGAATGCGACAGTAATTTTGTTGGATTTTTCAGAATCCGTTCTGCAGGTGAAAACTGCACATCTTCAGGGCTATTTTCTGATGTTGTATATACTTGGAATATTTTTGGAATAAAAGTGTAATGATGGACCTTATTGTTGTACCCAGGGGTGTTTGCAAGTGTTGCTGGACCTGTTGGAACTGGAGAAAATTGGACATAGTGGATTCCGGGTGTTTTCAGCTATTTGAAGCCGAGGCTTTCGCGTCATGTACCGAGGTGCTGTTTTGGCGGATTTTGGACTGTGAGCGTCTACACACTTCACCAACTTCGGCTTTGCCTGCGGAAAGCGCTTCAGGTGGGTGCTTTGTTTCCAGAACCGATGGACGGTTCTCTAATTCTGTATGTTAGGATGCATGCATGTTTAGGGTACATGGTTTATGTTTGTAAGGTATGTAAGCTTAATAATGATAATTGTTTAAATAATTGCAAGAATAGTATTTATGATGTATACTGAGGACTTGCATGATTTGGATGCTTATGTTGGTGAATAGTGTAAGCTTACCTAGGATAATGTTACCCTATGTGATTATGTAACATGCCATGTTAGCACATAGCTTTTATGTGGTTGGTTTATGCATTGGGGCAGATTTAGTAGCTATGTGCGGA
Source organism: Tillandsia leiboldiana (assembly GCA_029204045.2). Taxonomy (NCBI): domain Eukaryota; kingdom Viridiplantae; phylum Streptophyta; class Magnoliopsida; order Poales; family Bromeliaceae; genus Tillandsia; species Tillandsia leiboldiana. The sequence goes on along the minus strand of JAQNDB010000575.1, from coordinate 35,068 downwards.
TTTGTACTCTGAGGAGTTATTATGATCGAGGATTATGGTCAGGTGAGGCATGTGGATTACTTTGTTGTATCTTCCTTGAGGACAAATGCATGCTTGTAAGGACATATAGTTAGGCCCCCTTTTATTGCTACACTACTTATTGGAACTTGACTTAGGAGAACCATGCTTTTCCTTTCTCCTCTTGTTAGTCAGGTGGTCAGTGTTGCTCGGGTTCGAGCAGAGGTCTGGGTAGTGTAGTCGGGACTTTGTGTCTGGGACAGGTTGGATTAGTTGTGGGGCTTTGCGGCAACCGCGGATATTGGGCGGTTGACCGGATGCTTATCTATGCACTAGATTGGGTATCAGTTTCTCTAGTGGATGGAGTTTCCCACTTATCGTTTAGTTGCATCCGATTGAGGTCGGGTCTTTCTTTTGTGGTTGAGTTTTCCCACTTTGATCAGATTTGTGATCAAAGTCCTGCTATACAGAGATACTTGTTACTGAGATACTTTACTCGTGTGGGTCGCTCCCCTCGAGTGCCACTCCGGAGGTAGGCTTTTCGGACCCAGCCTTGTGTGCCGGTCTGATACTTATTTTAGGATGCGAGCCGTGCGGGCCGATCCCGCGGTTTCGAGCCTTGTGTGCAGATTCCGCTGAGCAGGCAATGCCAGTTTTACTGGTGGCACTAGATTGGGTTTATTGCAGATATTTGCCTTTTTGTTGCACTCGTGTCAGGGGGACCGAGTGGATCTAGTAGCTGTGTTTAGACCATGCTAGTGTTGTTGGGACCGTTTGGGGGTTGACGGCGGTCCCAAGGTCATTGTGAGTTGTTGACTGTTGTGCGAGAGGCTTGTGGTCTTGAGTTTATCCGTTCTGAGAGAGAGCGTGGATTTTGACTATAGCCTGCATGAGCCACTACTCGATAGCGAGTTAGCCCGTTTGGACGCCCTACGTAATTCCTGCCCGTCAGCGGGAGGTGGTTGTAGGTGGGCGCAGGTTTGACTGGACCCGATGTGGCAGTCAGCTCGATTGGGTCAATTGAGCACTTCGTGTGCGAGTGTTGCATATCTTTATCAGAGTTTTTCCTATTTGAGCATTTAGATAGAGGCATGGTAGCTGTTGAGAGTCTCCAGCTTTCCTTTTCAGTCTTTACTGCTTTGGTTATCTCATGCCTCTAGTGGACTTAGTGGGCAGATCGTCGGGCCTGGTGGCGGTACCCACTGAGGACTCCCTTTTTAGGTGTTGTTCTCACACCCGTTTGGGGTTTTCCCCTCCCTTCTTTTCTCTCCTTTGTTTTGCAGAGTCTTAGCGGGTGTTGCGGATTCTGCGGTTGTTGTTCGAGGCGAGGGAGTCGCGTGCTAGATCCCTACCCGTCGTTGGAGAGTAGCGGTACCCCTTCAGAGGAGATCTTCAGCAGATTAGTTATTTTATTTTCCTCTTTTGAGAGAATGATGTAGTGAGGATATATTATGTATTGTGAGACTGTACACTGTTGTATTTATTGGAGTTACCTCCCGGTTGGGTTCAGAGCTTGTATTTGAGGATATTGTATTATTATTATTTTTGGGAGGCGGACATTGTTGTATTATTTCCAGTTGTACAGTGATTGATTTTAGTTATACAGCAGATTTTTATTTATAGCTCTGATATCTGTTAGCTGTAGTACTTTTCTTGCAGGTAGGACGCTTCGCCTATGCGGAGTTTGTAGGTTTTTATAGGATCCACAAGGATCTAAATAGGTACTATCAAACAACTAGAGGGGGGGGTGAATAGGTGTAATACTTATAAAACCAAATCTCAGTGCAAAATAAAAACCAATGCGGAAAATAAAAACAGCACACCGAGATATACGTGGAAACTCCAATCCAGGAGAAAAACCACGGGACCAACACGCAATAACAATCCACTAAGAATAGAAGAATAACAAGGTGATTACCGACTCCACGGACTCAAACCCCTCCTTCAGCTTCTTCGGACCTTGCGCTGACCGGTTGGATATCCACGCAATAACAATCCCTAAGAAAAGAAGAATAACAAGGTGATTACCGTCTCCACGGATTTAACCCCTCCTTCAATTTCTTGGACCTCGCGCTCCACCGTTTTGCACGTCCACTGCACACGTTCGAATCCACGAACGCCACTCGAATCCACGAGCACACGTTTCGAATCCACGAAACGCCTTTAGCACACCGAATCCACGATGCCACGTCGAATCCACGACGCAAACTCAGTCGATAAGAATATTGACTTCGATGGTGATCCTTTGCTTAGATTCTCATTGAGGAACCGTAGAAGAAATCTCTAAGCAAAGATTAGATCAATTCGACAAAAGATATGTTCTTGAAAGAACCGTCGAATTGACCTAAAAGAGGCTATAAAGAAGAACGATAAAAACCTAGCCTCTAGGGTTGCTCTCAAGTGTTTTATAAATTGATCGGCCGTAGCTCCCACGTTTTTGAGAAACCCTAAATGTCTATTTATAGTTTAGAAACCTTTGGAAAGAGATAAGAATCAAAAACTTACCTTATCTGGAAATTTTCAGGACGGCGATCCGGATCGGATTTACTGCGATCCGGATCGTCGTAACGAGATTGACGATTCCAGAAAAACAAGGGTTCGGGATCCGGATTGCAATGCCCGATCCGGATCGTTCATGAATTCAGCAAAATTAACATGTTCGGGATCCGGATCGAAATGGCCTGATCCGGATCGGATTTGCCAATGAACAAGCACCCTTCGGGATCCGGATTGGTTGTCTGATCCGGATCCTGAACATGTCCCATGTCCAGTTTTTGATTTTTATGCAATTAAAATTCATCCAAGTGTTTCTACACTATAAGAAAGTATTCGGATCACCAAAATTATTTAGTTAACCATACCTGATCCTTTGAATACTTTCTTCTTGAGATTGATGTAACTGATCCACAATTCTTCAACTTCAATCTTCAAGACTCAAGACACTGAGTGTCAACTTGAGCTCTTGTTGAATCTTCTCTAAGTCTTTGATTGCTGATTGACAATTTGATCCCTTTAAGACTCCGACTCAACTCACTGACTTGACTCACGAAATATGCCAACACCAAAATGCCGTAACAGAGTTTGGCATAGGTGGCGGATATGTTGGCGAGCCCGGGTCCACAGTTTCGACCCCTGGGCGTGACAAGGAGTGCTGTCTGGGTTGAGTTTGATGATTCCAGCTGGCCTGGTGGGCTGTGTGGACTGTGATGACCCGGATTTCTGCAGAGACTTTTGTAGCGTTACAGTGACTACAGGAAGCTTACACGGTGTAATGGAGCTAGTATTGTCGAAATCCTGACATCAGAAGGACCCAGCGCGAAAATCGGGATTAAATTGCCTTTTCCGGGGACTTCCGGCAAAATTTCGGATGAGAATTGGCAAACGGATAGCGGATTTGGACTCAGTGCCGAAAATGATCAAAATGGGCTATTCACTTGATTTTTTTCACCAAATTAATGTTCAGCCGAAACAGTAACTCCGGCGGGCGGCGGCGACCGGCGACCGGCGGAGCACGCCATACGCCTAGTGGGCGGCGCAGCGGCGGAGCGCGACGGGGCTGACGGCGCGGGCAGCGGGGGGAGGTGGGGCAGGTGCGGGGGACGGAGCGCAGGCGGGATGGGTCAACGGGCAAGGCGTGCACCGGGAGCACGGAAGGTTGAGCGTGCACACGTGGCAGCTCTGATTGGTTGGCCGGTGTCAAAGGAGGCGGCTTGGACGGTGACATGTGGCAGCGTGCGAATGGTCGACACATTCCGGAAG
>JAQNDB010000575.1:0-31212 GCA_029204045.2 Tillandsia leiboldiana | reverse complement strand
ATCATCAAGATTTCACAATCAGTTCAAGGTCCTTACCTTGATGTTCATTCACATCATCATGTACCTTGATATTTCATCATTCAATTCATCATTCATTGTTCAAAGTTCTCTCTAACTCTCCCCCCTTTTTGTCACAAACAAAGCCAAATGTAGTTAAGACTACGAAATGTTAGGAGAGTGAAAAGTTCAATAAACGTAAAACCTGAGAACTAAAGCTAAGAGTCCTAAAAACTAAATCACTAAAAATCCAAAATCCTGCACAAAAAAAAATGAAGTCAAAAGTAATCAGTTGTCAGAATCTGAGTCTTCAGAGCTTGTGCAACCCATCTTAGAGAGATCTTTCGCATCCGCTTGTCCATTGAATTGATCTTCGTTATGGTAATGTGAGCTGCCGTGGTAATCTCAAGCTCATTGGTAATTCTTTGTTGTTCCTTCAAAATTGTTCTGCTTAACAGATAGTCGCTGTTGTTCCTTGATAATCGATGTTATTGATGCTTCATCATCTGTGCCGGGCTTGTCGAGATGGTGATGCGGCAGTGCTTGTACTGTTGCTCGTTCCAGATGCAGGAACTGGAGTGACATGCGGCAACTTATGGAGGGATTTGACAATGGTAGACTCATCTATCATGCTCAGACATTGATGATAAGTGTTGAAGTAATGTCAACCTGAAATTTCTTTAAAATCCTCATTATAATCAAGGGAAATGGAATTCTCTCAGTGGGATGAGGATGCTCAACATATCGCGCCATTCTATTCCAGATAATGTACGGAATGTGATATTCAATGCCGTTGCCTCTGATGGATGTCCTATGAGATACAAAAACAACAACCGGTCCCATCTCACAACCTTTGTCTGCATATTTGGAAGTATATTGTAACATGTGATGAAGTTTAAGAAGCGATATTCAAGACGAAGTTCTTTAGACCGAACAGATTTTTCGGTTGATTGTGTTCCCTCGAGACAAATTCCCTCTATAACTTTTCGCCATAATGTGTTTGTCAAATTTACCCCCTTCAAGTAGTGAACTCCTTTCTTGCTGGCTTCCATTCCCAAAACCTCGCCAATCAATTCTGGAGTAATCTTAAACCTTGTGCCTTGGATATTCGTGTAGAACTCCATAGGACCGTTCTCAGACTCTCGAAGATGCCGTGCATTAGTATAGAAGGTCCTCACATGATGCAAACAGTAGCCAAGAGTTTCTGGGAAACGACATACTTGAATAAGGTTGGCTTGTTCAATCAGAAGACCAAAACCAGGGGAGTGACCTTGCAGAGCCTCAATGTTAACATGCCTTTCACCAATGCATTCGCGATGTGCAAAGGCTCGAAGACGATCAGTGTTAACGAATACTTCTTCCAAGCGATGTGGGGAGTCAGGAGCTATCGGCGTGTCAACATTAATGTCCTGTCGTAGCCCACGGCGTCTAGTTATTCTCTTTCTTTTCATGGAGATGGTTGGTGCTGCCACTGATGCTTTTCCTGGTTCCTTAGTTGCCTTTTCTTTTGATTTAACAGACGCCTTTCTCCTTGAATCATCAGACGGTTCTTGTTCATACATTGAGTCATCATCATCCGTCAATGCCGCCCAGTCAATCTCATGACAATCTACCTCTGTGTCACTGACCTCGACAAATTCACCTTTTTGTTGAGGTTCTTGGCTCTCTTCAGTTTATTTGTTGGGCGAGTGTGTACCATTGAGACCAGGAGAAGGATTAACCAAGAGAGTGCCATTGATCAAAGTGCTTGAGTTAAGAAGGTGTCCTGTGAAAACCAACTCAAGAACACAAAAATTCTTAGTTTTCAAAAATTGAAAAATTGTACCCAAACAATCATAATCATGTAGAGAGACTAAGAATCAAATTAGTTTTGCAAAAGGACTTTTAAAAATAGATCAATTGCATGATTTTCGAAAATCCTTATTATATGCCCTAAAACCGAAATTTTAGAAATCGAAGCCTAAAAATCCGTTAATCAGGAGAATACCTAGCATATAATCAAAACTAATCTACCCAGAGTTCTTATTTCAAAAGAAATTTGATCAAAAACCATCCACAAACAAAGTTGATCCAAGAAATTCATCACGTTTGAGGAGGAAAAGAGAAAAACGGTGAAAAACCGAGATTTTGATCAATAAAACTTACTTGGAGTTGAAGAACTTGAGTTTGAAAGCTTCCAGGAAGGATGAAATCTAGAGAGAGAGGCTCTGGAAACTTTGGAACAAAAGATTGGAGTAAAAGAAATCAAAAACCCTTTGTTCTTTATAAAACCTAGCCGCGATCCGGATCAGTTCATAACTGCGATCCGGATCGGCTACCCGCAGTGAGAAACTGCGTTCGGGATCCGGATCGGCAGATACAATCCGGATCGTCAGCCCGCAGAAGAATTCCTGCGTTCGGGATCCGGATCATCTAGCCCGATCCGGATCGGCCCCAACTTTTTCTTTAGAAAATTTCAGAGAAATTCAAGAAAAACCAGAAAAAGATTGTAAGCACAAATGTGTATCAACTTTAAACAAAAATCATCGTTTCATACAACAAGAATTAGATTATGCCAAATCTATCAATAATATCCAAAAATGAAACGAAAATTTACAAAAATTAAATCCCTTAAAGTTGAACACCTTCAATTACATCTAACTTGATCTTATGAGTAATGCCTTTATCAAATCATCAATTCAGTAAAGAAAATGAAATACAAAGATCAATAGATGTTTGAAATCCCAAATATAGTAGATAATATATCTAGACAATCTGTTGAAGAGAGTGGCTCTTTGAGCATCTTTCTTTAAAAACCCACCTTATACCAACCTTGAAATTTGACAGAGTCAAGTATTTCAACATGCATTTTACTTAATCAAAAATTTGAACAACCATGCTTGGTATACATGTGGTAGCTGCACACAATACTCGGACGACCGAGGTGGTAGCTCTTTCCTCCATGTGGTGGTAGTTTTCACACTCCTCATTGGGATGTAACTCTTTCCACATCTTTTGAGCATTTTACCTTTTCTTTGACTCCCCCTCAATTGGCTATCAATTATTTAAGATATAAAGTATTCAACCAAATATTGATCTCGATTTCATACTCGACTAAGCAGTCAAATAAGATAATGACTATACCAAGAGATCATAGAGAGAGAGAAATTGACTTTGATCACTTAGAAGATGATTTAATTAACATAAATGATCATTGCAACAGTGAAATATTATGATGGCAAAAGCATAATAAATTTCTAAATGTGCGAAAAGATGCAATTAAAGTCAATTATGATCTATGCTCAATTAATGTCCTATGTACAAACATAGATAATGAACAAAACAAAAACAAATACAAAACCTATCCTAAGCAAAGATTTCAAAAAGAAGATTATTTCAAGGAAAGCATCCCAATTGCTTTTCGTAAATGAATAAAACGTTTTTGATCCAAAGGTTTTGTTAGAATGTCAGCTAATTGATCCTCAGTTGAAATATATGAAAGTTGAAGAGTATTTGATTCAACTAGCTCTCTAAGAAAATGATATCTAAGTTCAATATGTTTGTTCTAGAGTGCAACACAGGGTTTTTAGAAATGTTAATAGCACTAGTGTTGTCACAAAGTATTGTTACCGAAGATGCTGAAATGCGGAAGTCGCTCAATATGCTTTTCATCCAAATGAGTTGAGTTGATCAACTTCCAGCTGAAATGTATTCCGCTTCGGCAGTCGAGAGTGCTATGCAGTTCTGCTTTTTACTATGCCATGCAACAAGGCAATGGCCAAGATAGAAGCATGCACCACTCGAGCTTTTCCGATCATCCACTGATCCTGCCCAATCGGCATCTGAGTATCCAACAATATCCAAACTTGTTCCCATAGGATACCAAATTCCGAAATTAATTGATCCTTTGATATACCGGATGATCCTTTTCACCGCTTTCAGGTGAACCTCCTTTGGTGCTGATTGATATCTCGCGCAAATCCCAACACCAAAAGATATATCCGGGCGACTAGCCGTGAGGTAAAGTAGACTTCCAATCATACTTCGATATAATTTCTCGTCTACATTCTCACTATGTGATTCACTTCCAAGTCCCTTGTGGCTAGTTCCCATTGGAGTCGGAAAATCTTTACAATTTTCTAGATCAAACTTTTTGACCAACTCCATTGCATACTTGGATTGACTCAAGTGAATACCTTCATCATTTTGTTTAATTTGCAATCCAAGGAAATAAGTCAATTCGCCCATCATGGACATCTCAAATTCGCTTTCCATGGTCTCCGCGAATTTAGAAGCATCGTTATCTCTTGTTGCGCCAAATACTATGTCATCGACATATATTTGTGCTACAATGAAATTGTTTTGATAATGCTTCACAAAGAGAGTCCCTATCTGCTCCCCCTCGAGTATAGCCCTTCTCCAAAAGGTGCTTTGTTAACCTTTCGTACCATGCTCGCGGTGCTTGTTTCAGACCGTAAAGAGCCTTTTTCAAACGAAAAACATGGTTAGGTTGTTTATGATCTACAAAACCTTTCGGTTGAGCCACATAAACTTCCTCATTTAAAAACCCATTTAGAAATGCGCTCTTAACGTCCATTTGAAATAATTTGATTTTAAAATGACAAGCAATAGCAAACAGTATACGAATGGACTCGAGTCTAGCTACAGGGGCGAAGGTTTCATCAAAGTCTATACCTTCTACTTGAGAGTAGCCTTGAGCAACTAATCGTGCCTTGTTCCTGATGATAGTACCATCCTCATTTTTCTTGTTCTTGAAGATCCATTTGGTACCTATCACATTGTGTTGCTTTGGAGGCTTCGTTAATTCCCAGACTTTGTTTCGCCTCAAATTGATGGAGCTCTTCCTGCATTGCTTTAATCCAGTAGTCATCCTGAAGAGCTTCATCTATGTTCTTTGGTTCGATTAAAGATACGTAGCAAGCGAATCCACAAACCAACTGCCTCCGAGTTCTGACTACTTCTTGTGGATCTCCAATAATATTCGATTCCGGATGATCCTTGGAGATTCGTAACGTTTGTTGAAGCGGAGTACTCGGAGATATATGAGATGATTCCTGCACATCAGATAAACTAGAAGAACCATTAGATGCATCATTAATATTGGAAGTATTATTATGAGAAGATGCACTAGCAGGAGAATCATCATCTAGAGAGATATCGAGGGTAGATTTTCCAGTTTCAAAGTGAAAAGCTTCATCTACTTTAACATTTATAGATTCTACGATCGTCTTAGATTCAATGTTAAATACTCGATATGCTCTGCTATTCGTAGAATAACCCAGAAAGATCCCTTCATCACTTCGAGAGTCAAACTTTCCAAGATTTTCACGGTCACGTAAAATGTAACATCGACTCCCGAAGACACGAAAATATTTGATATTGGGTTTTCTACTAAACCACAGCTCATATGGTGTATTTAAAGTTCCTGGGCGCAAGTAAACTCTATTAATGACATAGACAGCGGTGTTCACAGCTTCAGCCCAAAAATGTAGCGGCAAATTCCGGCTATGAAGCATCACACGCGCCATCTCTTGAACAACCCTGTTCTTGCGCTCAACAACACCATTCTGCTGAGGTGTATAGGGTGCCGAGAATTCATGTTTGATTCCATTTGAAGTGCAAAAATCAATGAATTTTGAATTTATGAATTCTCCACCTCTATCACTTCTAACACGAATGATCTTTTCATTCTTTTCAATCATAATACGATGGCAAATCTCATGAAAAGAGTCAAACGTATCGGCTTTCTCTTTTAAAAATGCTACCCAAGAAAACCGAGAGAAATCATCAACCAATAAAAAGATGTACCATTTACCTCCCAAAGATGGTTGACGGGTCGGCCAAAAGAAAAGAAGAAAGAAAGTAGTATACATAAACTACACAAGATTTATTCGAAGAACGATTAAAGACAAGGAGGAGTTTCACCTTTGCATACCCAAACCTTTTGAGTTTTGTAGTATGTTGGCAATGGTTGAGAAGTTTTCCTTGATGAAGACGTCTTGCAAGATTAGTCTTTTTCTTTTGTCATCGTCTTGTTTGAAGTACTACCAATGTCCTTTTCTTTAGGAAAATCCTTCTTTGAGTTCCATGGAGTGAACTTGATGGTAGCAGTTGCAAGATGTGGTTGATTTGATCTTTGAGCTCCAATCTTGCAATTTCTTCCAATGTGCCCTGCAGAATTACAACGAAAACATACCTTTGTGCTTGACGATTCTGAAGAGGATGAAGTAGGTTTGTTGTCGTTAGTTGTCATGATTTCCGGTGTCGGAGGAGGAGATACCGACTGAGGCACAAAGACTGTCCCAACCGAACTAAAATTGTCTTCAGTTCGATTGTATCCGAGGCCGAACTTGTTTGTTTGACCAAGACCAAGAAGTTTATCCAACTTACTCCTTCCTAAGGAAAATTGCTGTAAGTCATCCTTGAGTTGGCAAATGGTCTCTGTCATTTCCAATTTTTTCCGTCGGGCCTCGCCGTAGAGCTTCAAGAAGTAGTTCGCTTTGTTCACCATATCTATATAGTTCTTCTCGAGTTGCTCATTGGACTCTTGAAGGGAAACATTTTCTTTTATCAGTTTATCCCTTTCCACTTCAAGATCGGTCGAGAGAGAAGTTACCCTTTTTACTTCTTCTTCGAGATCCTGCAATCTCCCTCTCAACCCCTTGTTTTGCTTAGCCGGTTTCTTTAAATCCCGTAAAGATCTGTGATAGGCTAGAGCAAATTCTTCACCTTCCGAATCATCCAATTCGTTGTCCGTTGCATTCTTTTCAACAGTGGAGTTGGACAACGACTCAGATGTATTTGCCATAAAGCACATGAAGGGTGAAGATACGGACGCGTGGAAAGCGGTGGAGCTCTTTTCTTCATCACTCGAAGACGACTCATTTGACGTTGAGTTGTCATCCCAAGTGACGACTTGCATCGCCTTCTTCTTTGCCGGATACTTGTTAGGACATTCCGTTGCAATGTGGCCGTAGCCTCGACATTTGAAGCATTGTAGTTGTCCTTCTGAGCTTTTCTTATCCTTTGAGAAGTTCTCTTGCTTTCTTGACTTGCATCCTGAAGTACCCTTGCCTTTGTTCGACTTTCTGAAGGATGGAGATTTGCTTGAATTACCCCTTCGAAAGTTGCGGCGAAACTTCCTTGTCAAGAGAGCGAGCTGCTTCTCAAATTCCTCCATAGAAAGGTTCTCGTCATCGTCTGAGGAGGATGTATCCGCGTCTTCTTCCTTAGTTGTTTTCAACGCATAACCTGAAGACTTAGAAGTGGATGCCTTTCCAGAAGAATTGTTAGTAGTAAATGTCATTTCATAAGTTTGTAATGAACCAACTAATTCTTCTACACGTATTTCGTCCGGGTGTTTAATAGTTTCAATGGCAGTAACCTTTGGGCGAAAACGTTCAGGAAGAGTTCTTAAGATCTTTCTTACAATCTTAAATTCTGGAATCTTCTCTCCCAGATTAGCACATGAGTTTACGATGTCTTGCAATCGTGTATAGTAGTCCGTGAAAGATTCATTTTCTGCCATTAAGATAGAGTCAAACTTGCTCGTAAGCATTTGCAGTTTCTGAATCTTCACGAGGTTAGTTCCCTCATGTGTAACCTGAAGAACATCCCAGATTTCTTTCGCAGTCTCACATGTCGAGACGCGAGAGAATTCAGTTTGGGATAAGGCATTAAAAATAGCATTAATTCCCTTGCCATTGTAAGAAGATGAATCTAACTCTTCCTTGGTCCATTTCGACCTAGGTTTTAAGGTGCGAACATCACCATTAAATTCAGTTGGATTAGACCATCCTAATTCAATCGATTGCCACACCCGTTCGTCGATGGAAATTAAAAAGGCTTTCATCCGTACTTTCCAGTACGCATAATTAGTTCCATCGAAGAATGGGGGTCGGTTGATGTTTCCACCTTCAACCATTGTTTACAACCCTATTCCCGCTCTGATACCACTTGTTGGGTTATATGTAATACGGATCTAAATAGGGGAAAAAACACCTAGAGGGGGGTGAATAGGTGTAAACGCATAAACACTCAAAAAATCGTTGCGATAAAACTCAATGCGGAAATAAAAATAATACGCAAGATTTTTACGTGGAAAACTCCATCACCGGAGTAAAAAACCACGGGACCGATAACACGGCAGAAATCCACTAGAATTAAAACACGTACAAGGTGATTTACCGTACACACTTACGACTCAACCTTTTCCATACGCTCCTAGAGGATCTTCTCCGCTCGCTCCGCGACGCTTCTCGAATCCACGATCTGCGCCCAACGCCGAATCCACGGCGTCCAACGTCGAATCCACGATGTCCGACCGAATCCACGGTCTTCACCCAATAGCACCCTTCGAATCCACGAACGTGCCTCGCTCCGAATCCACGAGAACGGTTGAACCTTGAATCCACAAGGACACGCGAATCCACGCGCCGATTTTTGGGGTAAATCGTTGTTTTGGGTGGTGATGATCCGCCGAATACTTAGATCAAAGATAGATCGGAAATACCATCTAAGTATTCATTAGTTTGATTCAACTCAAGATGTGAGTATGAAAACCTAGAATCAAACTAATCAATATAGATGAAGAAACATAGAGTATTCTCTAATGATTTCCTTTCTTCTCTATATGTGGATCTATAGCCGTATAAAATGATATATGAAAATGACGGCTATTGACTATGTGGATTAACCCTAGAAAAAGGATCATAGGGTGTATTTATAGGCTAGAAACCCTAGGAAGGAGATAAGAATCAAAAACCTAACATTTCTGGAAATTTTACGGACGGCGATCCGGATCGGACTAGCTGTGATCCGGATCGTCGTAACGAGTCAGCCAGTTCCAGAAAAATGAAGGTTCGGGATCCGGATCGAAGTGCATGATCCGGATCGTTCATACAGTTTACCAAACATCAACGTTCGGGATCCGGATTGCGAAGCATGATCCGGATCGTTCAAGGAAAATGGTAAACTCACTGTTCGGGATCCGGATCAAGAGACTACGATCCGGATTGAACTGGTGTATGAACGAACCACCTTCGGGATCCGGATCGAACAACCTGATCTGGATCCTGAACATGTCCCAAGTCCAGTTTTTGATTTTTATGTAATGAAAGATTCATCCAAGTGTTTCTACACTACAAAAAGTATTCGGATCACACAAAATCTTTAGTTAAACATACCTGATCCTTTTGAATTCTTCTTTCTTGAGATTGAGTTAAATGATCCAACTTTCTTCACCTTCAATCTTCAAGACTTGAGACTTTCACGAAACTACGCCAACTCAAATTCCGTAACAGGCGTACTGTCTTCCACCGCAAGCGGGCGTTCCCCTCCAGGAAATGGACCGCTAGGGGAACCCGCTCGTTGTCCTCCATGAGCAAGTCTTCGAACAGTTTTTCCATCGACCCCACCCACTTCTCGACGACCCAAGGATCGGTCGTCTCCCCTTCGAACACGGGCCGGTCGTACTTCTTGAAGTCCGCCAGGTTGGCCCGTACCCGCTCTCGCTCAGTCGGCACAGCTGTCTCCTCCCCCGCGGCGGCGGCAGCCACTGTAGGGGAAGGCGTGGCCACAGTCTCCTCCCGAGTAACCCCGCCGGTGGTCCCCGGCGCTGGTTCCGTAGTCGCCGCCGGCGGTGCCACTGCTGGCGTAGTTGGCCCCTGCGGAGGGACCGGGGCGGCCGTCACCGTCGCAGCCTGCTGCTGTTGCGTCAGCTGACGCACGTGGTCTGTGACGGTTGCCAGCTGCCCCGTCATCTCCCTCAATTGCTGCCGCAGGAGCTGGTTCTCCGCGGCCGTCGACGTCATCGCCTCTGCTCCGGTGTCCTCGGTTGATGATCTAGTACGGGCCATATCTGTACACACACAAAGAAGGTCAGCTTTAGCCTTTGCTAATAAACAACGGACCGCCTATCGAGAGAAAGGACTCAGACTCTCCCCCCCCCCCCGCCCCCGATCTCTCACGTCCTAGCCTCCTACGTCCTATCCATTTATAGGCGATCGTCGAGGTTTGCGGGTATTTTTAGGTGGTAGAGCTCGCAAAACGGTGAACGGTGGCGCGATCGGATTTGAATTCTGACCCCGGGATCACCCGAAATTAATTTTTGAAGTTTACTATCAGTTCGGGTGCATCGGAATGCATGTCGGCGATCGGCACGTTTTTCGAGGTGATCTGGACCCCTCGTTCTTTTTCGAATAGCTTTGAGTATTAATTGGGGTCTAATTTTAAATTCTCTTTGTGTCATTTAAGCCCGACCGGGGGTGCGGGGAAAAACCCCAAACCCTTTTTCCCCCTTTTCAAGAAACGGCGTAAGGACCGAGGCGGAGAGACGGGAAGAGAAAAGAAGGAACCGCTCCTTTCCTGCGGAAATGATCGAGCAAGGGCGGCCGATCCTCTTTCCTCCTCTTCCGCCGGCGGAATCAAGGTGAACGGTTCGAGTATTTTTTTCGGTTTTCCGTTTGGGGGGTTTCTTGTCGATGTCGCGGGCGATACGAGTTGTTGAACAGGAGGCCGCCGCCGCCGTTGTTAAACAGGAGGCTGCCGCCGCCGTTATCGTGTCCACGGGGTCGTCGCCGCAGTCGCCGGGGTCGCGGGGTCCCAACCGGAGCCGAAAAAGGTCTAGTTACTGTTCATCCGGCAGGATCAGGCCACGCGGTCCACCGTACCCGGCGTGCACCCGGCGCACGGCTCCCGGGACCAGGGGCGCGGACCCGGCGCACGGATGCCTGCGCCAGGCCACGCGGTCTACCGGACCCGGCGTGCACCCGGTGCACGGCTCACGGGCCCAGGGGCACGGACCCGGCGCATGAATGCGTGCGCCAGGCCGCGCGGTCCACCAGTCCGGCATGCACCGGTGCACGCCTCCGCAGCCCGATTGTGTGGACCCGGCGCGCGCTTCTGCCCGTGCGCTGCCCGGCCCATGCCGCGGTGGTCTACCGCTGCGGCGTGCTCCCGGTCTGCGCCGCTGCTGTCTTGCGTCGTGGACCTGGTCCACGCCTGGACCCGTGCATCAGCTTTCTGCCTGAGAGTCCAGAAGCTCCGTTTTTGTCCCGTTTCGCCCCGTTTTTGAGTGTTTTTGACCGCGACGATATTTTTAACATGATTTCTTACTGTAGTTTTTCGGGCGCAAGGTGGGAGGGTTTTAGCTGGAGTTTCCGCACACCTTCTTCTTCGCGTTTCAGGTGGGTACACCCTTAGAATCCCTTTATGCGCATTTTTGCTATTGTTATGTTTACCATGTGGTGGGTTTTCGTTCTGAGACTTAGTGTGGGACCTTTCGAAAACTTTGAACATTTTGTAATTACTCGTCTAACTTTGCTAATATTTGGTAATCTCTGTGGTTGTTACTATCGGGTTCTATCTAGTATACTTGGTTACTATGCTCAAGGCTGCAGTACGCGCACCCGCGGTTTGGCCACCGCAAAGGGTGCGCTTTTTCGAAAAAGTGGTTTATGACCCGTGTATACCCACGAGGTGACGTTGTGGGGGCCCCCGTAGGTGGGGTGTTTGAGGCGCCAAGGTGTGAGCGGTGCGACCCGTCGAGGTAGTTGCTCGGCGTGGTTTACTGAGGTAGGTGCTCGGTCTGGTTTCCCGAGGTTGGTGCTCGGTTTGTTTTTTCCCGAGGTTGGTGCTCGGTTTGGTTTTTCCCGAGGTTGGTGCTCGGTTTGGTTTTTTTTTCTTGAGGTTGGTGCTCGGTCTGGGTTGCCGGGGCAGGTGCCCGGTTCAGGTTATGCAGGGGGAGGGGACACCGTCGATCGCACGATGCGGAGGGCGGTTACTCTGGTTTTCTTACGGTTTGCTTTAGTTACAGTCTTCCTGCATTTCATCTTTTATACCTTGTGTCGCCGACTTCCCACTCTGTGACAGGTTCCTTCGGGGGAGAGAGCTAGGGCGACGGTGAGGCCGTGGCAGGAGTACTTTTGGTCCTTCGAGGCCATAGACTGTATTTACTTTGTATTTTGCTCAGTTCATTACCTGTTAGTAGCTTACTATGTGGATTGCGATACCCTTGTGGGGTCGATGTGGATGTTGGAATGTCGTTTATTTATCCTTGTGGATGGTTGTTTTGTTTTTCCCGATTGGCCGCTTTCAAACTACAAAAGAAAAGAAAAAAGAAAATATTTCGAAAACTGTTTTAAAAATATGGGTGTCGTGTGGGCACCATTTCAAAACCCTGTGGATTTATGGATTGCGAAAACTATTTTGAAAATCTGGCTGTCGTGTGGGCACCATTTCAAAACTCTGTGGATTTATGGATTTCGAAAACCTTTTTGAAAAACCTGAGTGCCGTATGGGCACCGTTTTTAAAACTTGTGGATTTATCCTTTCAAAATTAGTCGACCTCTTTAATACTTATGGAAAATGGTTGTATGTATCCGACTGTTGAACTAGTGTGGTTAAAGTGATGATTGTATTGTTGTTGTAGTCGAGACGCCGTGCATATACAAAGGAGACTCTGCCCGTTCGCAGAGTGAATTTGTATATGCGGCGGGTCTGGGCACGTACCGGGGGAGTTTGGTTTCAAAAAAAAAAATATACGTAAATTCAAAACTTTTCAGTGGTCGTCTTCCGCTTAATGAAATCCCCGGGGCATGACACCCGTGTACCCCACGACTAGTGATGATGGGGACCCCTCACGGTGAGGCGACTGCTTCTTGGGCAGTAGAGGGGTTGGAAGCACCAAGGAATGAGCGCTGTAATTATGGGGTAGGTGCCCAGCATGTTTTTGACAGGGGATATGGTGATTCATGAGGGGGAAGTGGAATGCTCTGGTGTATCGGTTTGTTCATTACAGTTTTATAGCATTTACTTGTTTATCATCTACTTTATCAGTCACTGACTACCCACACTGTGACAGGTCCGAGCAGGGGTGGGAACCGGGACGACGTGAGGCAGCGTTTAGAGGACCTTAGCCGTTGAGGCTAATGAACTTTCAGTTTTGCGATTATCTTTTATTATTCTTGGTTAGTAATCTTGTGATTGCTTGTTAGTGGATTACTGTGGATGTTGGGTTGAGATCTTAGCTTAGGGATAACATCTTATATCTGTGCTTGTTGAGACTTATGCATGCGGCTTGTTTTCAAATATCAAAATGGTTTTGAAAGTGTTTTCAGACCAAGTGTCGTGTGGGCACTGATTTCTAAACCCGTGGATTTATCCTTTCAAGCAATATTGCCGCTTAAAAGAGATTGCGAAAACGTTTTGTAAAATCGGGTGTCGTGTGGACACCGTCTTTCAAACCTATGGATTTATTCCTTCATTGCGATGTGGTGATTATGATTATAGGGTTAAGTGTGATCTCTCTTTCTGATTGCTCAATGATTGCATGGTTAAAGTACTAGTCGTGTTCGAAACGCCGTACATATACAAATGAGACTCTGTCCATTTGGGGAGTGAATTTGTATATGTGGCGGGTCTGGCGCACACCGGAGACAAGGTTAATTTCAAGAAAAAAAAATATACGCGTTTTTTTCGCTCTTTTAAAACCTCCGGGGCGTGACAGGCTTGCCCAACTTGCTCTTTCCAAAAGAGAATCGCTTCAAATCTTCCTTAAGTTTGAGTTTGGTCTTCGTCATCTCCAATTTTTCTTGTTGAGCCTCGAAGTTGAGCTTTGAGAAGTGATTTGCTTTATCCACCAATTTGAAGTGCTCCTTCTCGAAATGCTCGTTCTTCTCTCGATGGGAAACATTTATTTTGACCAAGTTATCCTTTTCCTCTTCAAGAGTGTTTGAGAGAGAAGTTGCCTCTTTAGATTGTTCTTCAAGATCCCGCAATCTTCTTCTCAAACTTTTGTTTTCCTTTGCCAATTTATTTGAATCCTTCAATAATTTATGGTAGGCAAAAGCAAAGTCTTCACCTTCATAATCGCTCGGTTCATCATCCATTGCATTCTTGTCATTTAAGGAGGAGTTGGATAATGAACCAGAGGACGTCGCTGAAAAGCACATGTAAGGTGAAGTTGTGGACGTGTGGAATGATGTGGCGTTGTTATCCTCATCACTAGAAGATGACTCATTGGAAGTGGAAGTGTCATCCCATGTGACGGCTTGCATAGCCTTCTTCTTTGACGGATTCTTGTTGGGACACTCTGTTGAGATATGGCCATAACCTCGGTACTTGAAGGACTAGATTTGTCCCTCAGAGTTCTTCTTGTCCTTTGAAGAACCCTCTTGCTTCCTTGACTTAAAGCCTGAAGATCCTTTGCCTTTCTTGGACTTAACGAAGGATGAGGATTTACTTGAATTTCCCCTTCGAAAGCTTCGGAGAAATTTCCTCGTCAAGAGTGCAAGTTGTTTCTAGAAATCCTCCATGGATAGATTATCATCAGCGTCTGAGGAGGGTGAATCCGCGTCTTCTTCTTTTGTTGATTTCAATGCAAAACCTGAAGACTTAGAAGAAGAGGAAGGCTTTCCAGAATAATAGTTAGTAGGGAAAGTCATTTCATATGTTTGAAGTGCACCAACTAATTCTTCTACCTTGATTTCGTCCGGGTGCTTTACTGTTTCAATGGCTACGACCTTAGGGCGAAATCTTTCAGGAAGAGTTCTCAAAATCTTTCTTACAACTTTAGATTCTGGAATTTTCTCTTCCAAGTTAGCACATGTATTAACAATATCTTGCAATCGTGTGTAATAATCTGTGAACGATTCATTTTCTGCCATAAAAATATAGTCAAATTTGCTCGTAATCATTTGCAGTTTTTGAATCTTTACTAAACTTGTTCCCTCATGTATAACTTGTAGAGTATCCCAGATTTCTTTCGCGATGTAATGTCACGACCTATCCTGCATTTCTTTAATCCCTTTCGGGATAAATTGGTTGTTAGGGACTTATTTTATCCAGTTTTCTTGGGTAGAACGTTGGCGCATGCGGGTATTTTTCTATGATAGAGCCCGAAAAATGGTGAATGGCAGTGCGATCGGATCTGAAATCCGACTTACGGATCTCCCGGAATGGGGTTTTGAAGGTCGCGACATCCGTTGTGTGCACCGGAATCCGTGCTAAGAGTTTGGCATGCTTTTCGAGGAGATGGCGATTTTATCTCTTGTCTTGTTACCAAAATTTAAAAATATCTTTAAAATACCGGATATGGGGATTTTTCCTTTATACGTACATATGAAAAGGGAAAAGAAAATAAATTAATAATAAAAGATAATTATACCCCGTTTATCGAAAGGAAAATCCTAGTTTTAAAAGATCGCCTCCTCAAACCCTTCCCTCTTGTGCGTGCCAAAGACCAAAACGAAATCCTAGTTCGGAGATAGAAAAGAGAGAAAAAAGTGAGCGGATCTTCCACTTCCTTCGATCAATGTGCCGGAAGCCGGGAACGAGACGTCACCGTCATCGGAGGGCGGATCCGGATTCTCACCACCGCAAAGAACGGAGATAGGGATCGCGTTGCCTCCTCCATCGGAGCAAGGTTAGTGATCGTTAATTCTCTTTCGTTGGTTTAATCGTGGCTTTTTCGTGCTCTTTTGCGATTGGTTTTGATCGGTGATTTGTTCATGTTTTTGACCGGTTTTGATCGATGGCTTTAATCGGTCTTGATCGGAGGTTTGATCGGGTTTCCGATCGGTGTTTCGTTTGTTTTTTGATCGATGGTTTTATCGTTGGAGTTGCCCGTGGATTTGTTTGGGTTAATTGGGTGTTCCGTCGGAGCATGGGGGAGTTAACGGGAAGCCGCCGCTGCCGTCGGATTTGACGGGAGGTCGCCACCGCCGTCAGTATAACGGGAAGCCACCGCCGCCATTGTTAAACGGGAGGCCGCCGCCGCCGTTATCATGTTCACGAGGTTGTCGCCGCAGCCGCCGTGGTCGCGTGGTCGCAACCGGAGCTGGAAAAGATGACGAAATCGGAAAATTAAATCAAAACGGGATTACTGTTCACGGAAGCCCAGGCCGCAGCCGCGCGGTCCACGCTCCAGGCGTGGACCCGGCGCAGGGCTCGGCACTCCCTCCGATGAACCGCGCTGCACTGGCTGGCCCGCAACGCCTGCACCAGCCCGGCCTAGCGTGCGCAGTGCACGTGTTAGGCGTGCACCCGGTGCGCGCCGCCGTAGGCCGCAGGGGTGAACCCGGTGCACGCCTGTGCCCATGCGCGGCCCGGCCCAAGCTCCAGCGGTCCACCAGGGTGTGCTCCCAGTCTGCGCCGCCGCCACTCTTGGCCGTACACCCGGTCCACGCCTGGCTTCGTGCACCAGCCCCCAGCTCGGAACCTCGGTAACTCCGTTTGGCCCGTTGTTGGCCCGTTTTTTACCGTTTTGAGCGGCGTTTTCACCGCTTGGATCACTATTTCCGCCATTTTCATTAGCATGGCCACCCGGGGTCATTTAGGCCACTGTTTTGCCATGTCATGTGCTAGTTTCGCACGTCGCCGTCACTCCGCGCCTTGACAAAATCGTCGAGGTCGCGCCGTCGGGCCTTTTTCTCATCGTTTTCGCCGTCGGGGTTTCCTCGGCTTGACCGTTGACGTCCCGAGTTGGCTACCAGATGAGAAATTGGGTTTTGTTGGATTTCCGTTAGCGGATTTGGGTTCCGATGGGGTTCGCGATGATATAGTCGCGGTCCGGTTGTTGTTAACCATCGGTTTTACCGTCGGAGATCCAGTTTGATACGAGTTTTACGGTTTTGCTTGACAGTTTTGACTCGACGGTTTTTGATTGACGACGCGGTCCGCTTGGCATGGTGATTTTAGTTTTTCGTCGGTTTATTATTTTGGGATAGAAGGGATTCATGTTACAGTGGTCGGGACCACTGATTTTGCCTGTTTAGGGTAAAGTGTTAAATTGTGTTTTTCGTTATTTTATTAGGCCGCGTATAGTTCTGATTGCTTAGGAGGGTCACGGGCGCGGTCGTTTATCTTCGTTTCAGGTGGGTACCATATCCTGGGAAGGGGTGGCCTCCAGACCTCCCCTACCCGTCTATTTGTTTTTACTGGAAACTCTTACAAAAGGATATGTGAATGTTAGGGCTGGTTGTCTATCACCCCAAGAGTAAATGCAAGGTAGTTCAACCCCGGGTCACTAAAAGAGTCCTTATGCTACATTGGTGCGACTGAGTGTCGTGGGAGGTGTACGGTACAGGTTGACAATGGTTATGCTCATGGAGCTTACAGGCACACCAGTGGTTTGGCCACCGTGTCGGTTTACCTTTCCGGAGAGGTGGTCTGATTAGACCCGTGGACCCCACGCGGCTATATGCGTGGGGGCCCCCTTGCGGTTATTTGCGGAACTGTATTCTTACAGTGGGGGGTTTATTAGCACTAGGTCTTGAGCGGGATGACTTCTTTTGCCTGAGGTCCTTGGACCGACATGGCGGTATTGTGCTGGGTTTTTTTTGGTGAGATTCGTTGAGTAGCATGTTGGGGTTGTGGATGCTCAGGGTTACGGTTTCGTTTACTTATTTTCTTAGTTCTCATACTTTCCTAGCATCTGTTACAGTTTTTCAGTGTTTTACTCTTTTGTCACTAATTCCCACTTTGTGACAGGTTCGGTTCAGGGTCAGGGACGACGGTGAGGCTGCGAATTAGGGAGTTTAGCCTCGTTTGGGGCCGGTGACACTTCCTTCTCTTACTTTTGATTATCTTGGTTATTTGGTTAGTGAGTTTTGTGATTGCCTTTATTGTGGAACTATGTGGATGTTGGATTGAGCTCTTGACTTAGTGTTGGACCATCTTTAATATGTTTCTATTAGTCTTGCATGCGGCATGTTTTCAAGTGGGAAAATGATTACGAAAACGTTTTCAAAACTGAGTGTCGTGTGGGCACTGCTTTACAAACCCATGGATTTATCCTTTCAAAGTTATGTTGCCGCCGAAAGAGAAATTGTGAAAACGTTTTAAAAACCTAGTGTCGTGTTGACATCGATTTGGCAAACTTGTGGCTTTATCCGCGTTCAAACTTGGGTTAAAGTATGTATTGTGATTGTGACGCCGTGCATATACAAAGGAGACTCCGTCCATTTGCGGGGTGAATTTGTATATGTGGCAGGTTTGGCGCGCACCGGTAGGCGGGGTAGTTTTCCAAAAAAAAAAAAATGTATACGCTTTTTCGCTTATTTAGAACCTCCGGAGCATGACAGATTATATGGTATCAGAGAAAACCGACTTTAACCACGGTAGTCGGTGTCCAATATCCACAGAGTGCAATGCCACTAGCAACTAACCGATGAGATAATCAAGAATAAGTGTGTAGAGCGTGAGTATCTTGGGGAGGGGATAGAGTCCCTGGTTAATCATAGGTCATGGTATTAGACCAGTTATGTAGTGGTCCAGGTTCCCATGCAACTTTTTCGGTGAATCCACTATAAAGAACACCTTGTGTTGGTGTATCTGGCCCATAGTACATACAAGGGATGCCACAGATGGACCCTATGTGGTATCTTTAGCTGTATTGGCCTTCGGCTACATTTGCCGAAATTTTGAAAAGGTTTTTGGCCAAACAGAGGTTGGATTTGGATTTAGCGTGGAAAAACGCTTGAAAACGGCTATTTGCTTGTTTGATTCTGAGTCCGGAGGCCCAAAAACGGACTCCCGAAAGTTTTTATTGGATTTCGGTGCATGGGAGGGGTCGTGGACAGCCGGCATGCCACGTGGCGGCCTGTCATTGGCCGGTTTACAGCGCTCGGTCCACAGAGCGTCGCGACTGGGTGCACAGACCCGGCGCAGGGACACGTGGCGCCGCCTGATTGGCGGGCTCATGGTGCGCGGTCTACAGAGCTGGTGCGGCGGTGCATGGACCAGGGAGGGGACACGTGGCACTTCCTGGTTGGTCGGTGCACGCGGCGTGGTCCACGGAACCCGAAGTTGGGTGCATGGACCGGGTGCAGGGGACACGTGTCGGCGCATGATTCGCGGGCTCACGAGGCGCGGCGCATGGGACGCGGGTGAGCGCCTGGGGGCGCGTGCGTGGCAGGCGGCCAGGCGGCGCCTGCCCGCACGTGTGACCGCAACAGGGCCTGGACAGGTGGTGCCCCGCTATTCGCGGGCGCCACCTACCCGTTTGATCGGGGAGGGCCCACGTGCCGGCACCGGACGCGCCCCGCATAGCTGTTTGCTGTGCGGGACATGTGTCGAATCCCTGGTGGGCCACATGGCCACCTCCGACGCGCCCCGCACAGCTATTTGCTGTGCGGGACACGTGTCAGCCCAGGGGAGATTCGGGCGCTCCCCTGCGGTGTACTGTACCTGTAATACACGCCTTAAAGTGGTAATTTTACATTATTTCATTTTATTTTAATTAATTCAGTGGTCTGCTGGGGGGTTAAATGTTCGAGAATTTTTGGGCTGACCGTCGGGGTTTGTAGATATTTTTAGGGGCTAGAGCTCGCAAAACGGTCAACGGTGGCATGATCGGATTCGAATTCCGACCAAGGGATCTCCCAGAATTAATATTTAAAGTTCGCTAGCAAATTGGGCGCATCGAAATCCGTCCAGGCCATCGGCAAGCTTTTCGAGGTAATCTGGATCCCTCGTTTGCATCCCGACTGATTAGAGTTGTGATTTGGGGATTTACGGTTTGTTCCCATTTCTCATTCGTGCGTTAGGTCTTATCAGAGCACGTGTGGGGAAAAACCCCAATCCTTATTTTTTCCCTCCTTCCAACTATTGGCGTGAAGAACCGAGACGACGAGACGGGGAAAAGGAAGGACAATCGCTCTTTCTGCGGGATCCAGCGAGCGAAAGAGGGACGATCCTCCTCATTCTTCCCTTTCCGGTGAAATCTAGGTGAGTGGGTTGTGTTTCTTTTCTTTCCGGTTCTTCATTTTACTCTTTTGGTGTGGAAGTGGGGGTTTCCGTGTCTGGCCGCATCGGGGGAGGGAGGCAAAACCCGTGCCTAGGCCGCCGCCCTCGACGCCGCCGCCGCGGGGCACCGGACGCGCGCGGGGCAGCCACCCGCAGGCAGGGCGCCCGTGATGGGTTATGCTTATAATGGATCTAAATAGGGGAAAAAACACCTAGAGGGGGGTGAATAGGTGTAAACAATAAACACTCAAAAATCTTTGCGCAATAAAACCCAATGCGGAAATGAAAAATAACACGCAAGATTTTTACGTGGAAAACTCCAAAACCAGGAGTAAAAAACTATGGGACCGATAACACGGCGAAATCCACTAGAATTATAACACGTACAAAGGTGATATACCGTACTCACAGACGACTTGACCTTTTTCCATACGCTCCTAGAAGATCTTCTCCGCTCGCTCCGCAACGCTCCTCGAATCCACGATTAGCGTTCAACGCCGAATCCACGGCGTCCAACGTCGAATCCACGACGACCAACTGAATCCACGGTCTTCACCCAGTAGCACGTCTCGAATCCACGAACGTACCTCGCTTCGAATCCACGAGAGCGGTTGCACCTTGAATCCACAAGGCCACGCGAGTCCACGCGCCGATTTTGGGAAAATCGTTATTTTTGGGTGGTGATGATCCGCCTAATACTTATGTTGGGTCGTATATAATACGGATCTAAATAGGGGAAGAAACACCTAGAGGGGGGTGAATAGGTGTAAACGTATAAACACTCCAAAAATCGTTGCGATAAAACCCAATGCGGAAAATAAAATAACACGCAAGATTTTTACGTGGAAAACTCCATCACCGGAGTAAAAAAAACCACGGGACCGATAACACGGCAGAAATCCACTAGAATTAAAACACGTACAAGGTGATTTACCGTACACACTTACGACTCAACCTTTTCCATACGCTCCTAGAGGATCTTCTCCGCTCGCTCCAGACGCTTCTCGAATCCACGATCTGCGCCCAACGCCGAATCCACGGCGTCCAACGTCGAATCCACGACGTCCGACCGAATCCACGGTCTTCACCCAATAGCACCGTTCGAATCCACGAACGTGCCTCGCTCCGAATCCACGAGAGCGATTGAACCTTGAATCCACAAGGACACGCGAATCCACGCGCCGATTTTTGGGGTAAATCGTTGTTTTTGGGTGGTGATGATCCGCCGAATACTTAGATCAAAGATAGATCGGAAATACCATCTAAGTATTCATTAGTTTGATTCAACTCAAGATGTGAGTATGAAAACCTAGAATCAAACTAATCAATATAGATGAAGAAACATAGAGTATTCTCTAATGATTTCCTTTCTTCTCTATATGTGGATCTATAGCCGTAAAAGATGATATATGAAAATGACGGCTATGTGGATTCCCTAGAAAAGGAGTCATAGGGTGTATTTATAGGTTAGAAACCCTAGGAAGGAGATAAGAATCAAAAACCAACCATTTCTGGATTTTTACGGACGGCGATCCGGATCGTGATAGCTAGGATCCGGATCGTCACAACGAAACAGCCAATTCCAGAAAAACGAAGGTTCGGGATCCGGATCATGTGACTACGATCCGGATCGTTCATACAGTTCACCAAACATCAACGTTCGGGATCCGGATCAAGAGACTACGATCCGGATTGCGACGATGTATGAACGAACCACCTTCGGGATCCGGATCGAACAACCTGATCCGGATCCTGAACATGTCCCAAGTCCAGTTTTTGATTTTTATGCAATGAAAGATTCTTCCAAGTGTTTCTACACTACAAGAAGTATTCGGATCACACAAATTCTATAGTTAAACATACCTGATCCTTTTGAATTCTTCTTTCTTGAGATTGAGTTAAATGATCCAACTTTCTTCACCTTCAATCTTCAAGACTTGAGACTTTCACGAAACTACGCCAACTCAAATTCCGTAACAATCTCCCCCTTTGGCGGTTTCGTGACAAAACATAGATCCACTAAAGAAAATTCAAAAAGATATTTTTGTTGCTATCACCATACAACAAAAATTTACAATGGAGATCCAAAATACAATACATGAGTTAAACTCCTAAAACAGACTCTAGACTTAGACATCTGTACTCTCTGCAAAAAGAAATCATTCTTGACAAAAGAAATCGTTAGATACCTCAAGAATTTTGTATTATTCAAAAACCACAAACAGAGATGAAGTTTAAACTCATTTATACTTACCATGACATTTATATTCAGATATGTAAACTGATCATAGTTAAAAAGAAAACCAACATATCTTCTTTGCACGTAAATACCAAATGTCATGAACATGTTTGTGACAAACTAATATATATATAGATATGTAATTGATCAGAGTTAAGAACCAACATATCTTCTATGCAATCAAAAACCAAGTGTCACAAACTTGTTAGTGAACATCAACTTGTTAGTTATATTACATGCCCAAATAGTTAGCAAATAGTTAGTCGAGGCATGCATTCAAACAAATGGAAAAACCAAAAGTTGAAGTTCTACTTACCTTTGTGTTTCAACTTACCTTTGATGTTCCAACACATCATCATGTTCAATCAATCATTGTTCAAGTTCTCTTACCTTGATGTTCATTCACATCATCATCATTGTTCAAAGTTCTCAACAACTCTCTCCCCCTTTTTGTCACAAAACAAAGCCAAAATGTAGTTAAGACTACGAAATGTTAGGAGAGTGAAAAAGTTCCAATAAAACGTAAAACCTGAGAACTAAGCTAAAAGTAAGTATAAGACTAAATCCTAAAATCAAAATCCTGCACAAAAAGAAAAAGGAAGGTGCAGCTCAGTCGGAGGAGTCGGAGCTGGTACAACTGAGCTTGCTCAAAATCCCTTTAAGCATTGTCGAAATAGTTGAGCACTTCTTCTTGATCTTCTTCTGTTTAGAGGAAAGTTGCTGAAGTTCCTTCGACATTCTTTCTTGTTCAGCAGACAGTCTTTGTTGTTCCTGTCGAAGCGATTTCAACACATCAGCGTCTGTAGCCTGTCTCTTCGAGTGTGATGGATGCTGTGTAGATGCAGATGGAGCATCCGGTCCCGTAACCCATGGATTTTCAGTTTGTAGAATTCCAGAGAGTGAGCGAGCTCTGGTGAGAGGCCCACTAGGCTGATTTTCACTCCATTGGACAGTCTTCCGTCTCGTATATTGTTTGGTTGTTGAGGTAGATTTCATTAATCTTTTTCCTTTGGTAAATTTCCTGTTTTCCTCATCAATCTTCCGTTGAACATCTTTGAAAAAAATCGTCCCATTCTTCATCATCATAGTCTGAGCTGTCATCCTCTGCGTTTTTCGTCTTGTTTTGAGTTGAATCATCTGGTTCCCTTTTAATAGATGTACTTGTGTGCATCATTGAAACCAGGAGAAGGATTAACCAAGAGAAACTCACTGAATTAAGTGCCATTGAACAAAATGCTTGAGTAAAGAAGGTGTCCTGTGAAAACCAACTCAAGAACACAAAAATTCTTAGTTTTCAAAAATTGAAAAAATTGTACCCAAACAACCATAATCATGTAGAGAGACTAAGAATCAAGTTAGTTTTGCAAAAGGACTTTTAAAGATAGATCAATTGCATGATTTTCGAAAATCCTTATTATATGCCCTAAAACCGAAATTTTAGAAATCGAAGCCTAAAAATCCGTTAATCAGGAGAAAACCTAGCATATAATCAAAACTAAACAACCCAGAGTTCTTATTTCAAAAGAAATTTGATCAAAAACCATCCACAAACAAAATCAATCCAAGACTTTCGTACGTTTGAGGAGGAAAAGAGAAAAACGGTGAAAAACCGAGATTTTGATCAATAAAACTTACTTGGAATTGAAGAACTTGAGTTTGAAAGCTTCCAAGGAGGATGAAATCTAGAGAGAAGCGCTCTGGAAACTTTTGAACAAAAGATTGGAGTAAAAGAAATCAAAACCCTTTTGTTCCTTATAAAAACCTAGCCGCGATCCGGATCCTCCCGAGCTTGCGATCCGGATCGGCTACCCGCAGTAAAAGAAAACTGCGTTCGGGATCCGGATCGGCAGGTCCAATCCGGATCGTCAGCCCGCAGGAGAAAACCTGCGTTCGGGATCCGGATCACCTTGCCCGATCCGGATCGGCCCCAACTTTTTCTTTAGAAAAATTTCAGAGAAATTCAAGAAAAACCAGAAAAAGATTGTAAGCACAAAGGTGTATCAACTTTAAACAAAAAGCATCGTTTCACACAACAAGAATTAGATTATGCTAAATCTATCAGTAATATCCAAAAATGAAACGAAAATTTACAAGAATTAAATCCCTTAAAGTTGAACACCTTCAATCACATCTAACTTGATCTTATGTGTAATGCCTTTATCAAATCATCAATTCAGTAAAGAAAATGAAATACAAAGATCAATAGATGTTTGAAATCCCAAATATGGTAGATAATATTTCTAGACAATCTGTTGAAGAGAGTGGCTCTTTGAGCATCTTTCTTTAAAATCCCACCTTATACCAACCTTGAAATTTGACAGAGTCAAGTATTTCAACATGCATTTTACTTAATCAAAAATTTGAACAACCATGCTTGGTATACATGTGGTAGCTGCACACAGTACTCGGACGACCGAGGTGGTAGCTCTTTCCTCCATGTGGTGGTAGTTTTCACACTCCACATTGGGATGTAACTCTTTCCACATCTTTTGAGCATATTACATTATCTTTGACTCCCCCTCAATTGGCTATCAATTATTTAAGATATAAAGTATTCAACCAAAAATTGATCTCGATTTCATACTCGACTAAACAGTCAAATAAGATAATGACTATACCAAGAGATCATTGAGAGAGAGAAATTGACTTTGATCACTTTAGAAGATGATTTAATTAACATAAATAATCATTGCAACAGTGAAATATTATGATGGCAAAAGCATAATAAATTTCTAAATGTGTGAACAGATGCAATTAAAGTCAATTATGATCTATGCTCAATTAATGTCCTATGTACAAACATAGATAAAGAACAAAACAAAAACAAATACAAAACCTATCCTAAGCAAAGATTTCAAAAAGAAGATTATTTCAAGGAAAGCATCCCAATTGCTTTTCGTAAATGAATAAAACGTTTTTGATCCAAAGGTTTTGTTAAAATGTCAGCTAATTGATCCTCAGTTGAAATATATGAAAGTTGAAGAGTATTTGATTCAACTAGCTCTCTAAGAAAATGATATCTAAGTTCAATATGTTTTGTTCTAGAGTGCAACACAGGGTTTTTAGAAATGTTAATTGCACTTGTGTTGTCACAAAGAATTGTTACCGAAGATGCTGAAATGCGGAAGTCGCTCAGTACGCTTTTCATCCAAATGAGTTGAGTTGAGCAACTTCCAGCTGAAATGTATTCTGCTTCGGCAGTCGAGAGTGCTATGCAATTCTGCTTTTTACTGTGCCATGCAACAAGGCAATGGCCAAGATAGAAGCATGCACCACTCGTACTTTTCCGATCATCCACTGATCCTGCCCAATCGGCATCTGAGTATCCAACAATGTCCAGACTTGTTCCCATAGGATACCAAATTCCGAAATTAATTGATCCTTTGATGTACCGGATGATCCGTTTCACCGCTTTCAGGTGAACCTCCTTTGGTGCTGATTGTGTCACGCCCCGGGGGTTCGAATCGCGCGGAAGAGGAGCCACCGATGCCCCTGATTCAGCCATATATTTTTTTTTGTAAAACATTACTCCCCGGCGCGTGCACAGACCCGCCGCATACACAAATTCGCTCTGCAAATGAGCAGAGGCCCCTTTGTATATGCACGGCGTCTCAACTACAAAGTGTCTCACAAGGCGTAGTACATACAATCTCTAACCACATCAGTTGGGGTCTCGTACACATACAACCAAACAATTCACGTGACATTCTAGCATTCACTTAGAGCATAGAGGCCGGTGTTTTGAAAGGATAAATAATCACAAGGTTTTGAAAGCGGCATCCACACGATGCCCTCGTTTGTGAAAACAGTTCGTAAACACATAAATCCCACAAGGTTTATAAAGCTTGGTGCCCACACGACACCCACGTTTTAAAAATAGTTTTCGCAAACGGTTTTCTTTGTTTTTCATCGTTCAAAACGGCCAAGTAAGAGAGAACGTAGTATTCATTCAATTATTCAAAAAGAAAGGAAAGAAAAGGGCAACATCCACTTCGACCCCACGGGGGTGTCGCAATCCACAACTAGCTACCATGAATAATAAAAGAAAAGGGAAAGAAGAGTCACTGTATCTGAAGTCACCCATAAATCAGATCAGCACCCTAACGTCCTCACCGGCGCCCTAGCACTCGCCCCTGGACGAACCTGTCACGAAGTGGGAAGTCAGTGACTAGAAATAGCATGATAAGCGTAGTAAACAAAGATAAGGCAAACCACAAACACCGGAGCAACTATCCCTCCCATGCACCTTCCACCTTAACCACACCCTGTATCATTACGACATCGGGCACCTTCCCCGATGCCCACCGCCGAGCACCTGCCTCACAAAGCAACATCGGGCACCTTCCCCGATGCCCACCGCCGAGCACCTGCCTCGGCCGCCGAGCACCTGCCTCGACGTCACCGCTCACACCCCCCACCCATGGGGGCCCCCATTCCTAACGCCACCTCCGCGTGGGGTACACGGGTCAACGTACCACTTTTCCGGAAAAGCACACCCTTGCGGTGGCCAAACCGCGGGTGTGCGTGTAGCAAATTTTAGCCCCAGATTGACATTGAGTATCATAACATAACATAACAGGGTTAGTGCATAAACAGAAGGAGACTGACAATTCCACCTTGCCCCAACATGCTATTTCTAACAGTTAAACCCCATTCCCGAAACCCCCGGGAACGTACCCACCTTGTGTGCGTCGTCCTGCGTTCGTCCAGTCCGCGTCTGTGCTCCAGTCGCCCACAGCGCCCCGCACTCCTGAAGGAACATAGGCAAATCGAGACTTAGAAGTCCGAAACTTACAACGACTCCCTACAGCGTGCGGCGGAGTTCTTCGCACGGCACCGGCCCGTGCGACGAACACCCTGCCAGGGCGCAGCCCCGCGCGGCACCAGCCCGCGCGGCGCCCCTCCTGCGGCGGCCCCGCGCGGCCGAGCGCCGCGCGGGCGCGCGGCCCGCGGTGCGGGGCGACCCCGCGCTGGCAACCAGCCCGCGCGGGCGCGCCCTCCTGCGGGCGGCCCCGCGCGGCCGAGCGCCGCGCGGGCGCGCTGCCCGCGGTGCGGGGCGACCCCGCGCGGCACCAGCCCGCGCGGCGCCCCTCCTGCGGGCGGCCCCGCGCGGCCGAGCGCGCGCGTGGGCGCGCTGCCCGCGGTGCGGGGCGACCCCGCGCGGCACCAGCCCGCTGCGGGCGCCCCTCCTGCGGCGGCCCCGCGTGGCGAGGTGCCGCGCGAGGGCGCGCTGCCCGCGGTGCGGGGCGGCCCCGCGCGGCACCAGCACGTGCGGCGGCCCCTCCTGCGGGCGGCCCCGCGCGGCCCGAGCGCCGGCGCGGGCGCGCGGCCCGCGGTGCGGGGCGGCCCCGCGCCGGCACCAGCCCGCGCGGGCGCCCCCCTCCTCGGCGGCCCCGCGCGGCCGAGCGCCGCGCTGGCGCGCGGCCCGCGGTGCGGGGCGGCCCCGCGCGGCACCAGCCCTCGCGGGCGCCCCCTCCTGCGGGCGGCCCCCGCGCGGCCGAGCGCCGCGCGGGTGCGCGGCCCGCGGTGCGGGGCGGCCCCGCGCGTGCACCAGCCCGCGCGGGCGCCCCCTCCTGCGGGCGGCCCCGCGCGGCCGAGCGCCGCGCGGTGCGCGCGGCCCGCGGTGCGCGACGGCGCCGGGCCTCCTCCCTCCTCGTGACCAACAAAAGAAAGAAAGAGGGAGATTCCCCCGAACGAAACGCGTCCGACTCACCTTGATGTGCGAAAGAGGGAGGAAGAGAGGGATCGTCCGCTTGCCTCCACCGGTCCACCCTTGCGGTGTGCTTGGTTTCTCTTTGCCGGCGGCTACGAGGGAGGAAGAAAAAGAAAAGAGGCGGCCACCAAAAGAAAAATAAGAGGAACCCTAATCCTCTTTCCCTCACGGCTACATATATATACTAAGAGAATTAGGGTTTACCTTAAAAGGGTGTGCGGCTGCCAACACGGATCCCGAGGCGTCTAAGGGGGACCCCAACTTCGAGAATTAATTCTGGTCAGACCGGGAGTCGGAAAAATAACCGATCGCGCCCACGCGCTCCGTTCCGCGAGCTCTACCGCCTAAAATTATTTGCGGGCCCCGACGGTCTGTCCGGAAAAATGCCAAAAATGAGGCCCCCGGTCAGGCATTACAAGAAGAGGGTGACCAGAAGGGTTAAGGAAAAGCCGGGTCTTACACCACTTACCGCTAAAAACAAGTTTCGTCCCCGAAACTTATCTTCCCAGCGGCGAACAGGTCCGGGTAGCACTCCCTCACTTTGACTCGGGTTCCCAAGTTGCCTCCGCTCTTCTTGATTGCTCCAAAGCACCTTTACGTAGGAATCGTCCGACTACGCAGCTTTTTGTACCTCCCGGGCTAGGATCCGCACTTGGTACTTCCGCGAAACTTAGATCCTCCTTGAGTTCAATCGCGGAGGCGTCAAGCACTCGCGATGGGTCGGGGAGGTATTTCCGAAGCATGGATACGTGGAACACATCATGAACGCGGTCAGGTTCGGCGGTAGGGCGAGGCGGTAGGCTACCGGGCCGATGCGCTCCAGATCTCAAACGGCCCTATGACCACGGCGGGCTCAGCTTGCCCCTCAACCCAAACCGCTTCACCCCCTTCGACGGCGACACACCCGCAGTAACACTGCGCTCTCCCACCTGGAAATTCCAAGTCGCGACGTCTCTGGTCCGCGTAACTCTTTTGCCGCTCTGGGCGGTCGCCAAACGTCGCCTGATGAGCGCACCCTTTCTCTGTCTCGGC
This sequence comes from Tillandsia leiboldiana, assembly GCA_029204045.2. Lineage (NCBI taxonomy): Eukaryota > Viridiplantae > Streptophyta > Magnoliopsida > Poales > Bromeliaceae > Tillandsia > Tillandsia leiboldiana. Next base: position 2,485 of record JAQNDB010000575.1, on the reverse strand, counting down.
CACTAGTCCGGCCCCAAAAACTTTCTCTCCCCAGATCGTCCCAGCAGATCGGGGATCTACAGCGCTGCCGTACAACGCTTCGTACGGCGCCATCTTAATGCTCGCTTGGTAGCTGTTGTTATAAGCGAACTCTGCAAGGGGTAGGTAGCGCGACCATCCGTCTCCCAAATCCAGCACGCACGCCGAAGCATGTCCTCGAGTATCTGGATCACCCCTCGGATTGCCCCGTCCGTCTGGGGGTGAAGGCTGAGCTGAAGTGTAACTTGTCCCCAAGCTCGTTGTAGACTCTTCCAAAAGTTCGAAACGAACCTCGTGTCCCTGTCCGAGGTGATCGTCGTTGGCACCCCCGTGCAGCCTTACAATCTCGCTGAGGTAGACCTGTGCCAGCCGTTCACGTGTCCCAGGTCGTGTGGATGGGTAGGAAGTGAGCTGACTTCGTTAGCCGATCCACGACAACCCAGATACGTCGTGTCCCTGTTGCGAACGTGGGAATCCGGTGACGAAGTCCATTGTGACTTTGCTCCCACTTCCATTCGGCACGGTAGATGTTGCAATTTCCCCCCCGCCGCCGCTGATGCTCGCTTTTCACCTGTTGGCAAATCAAACAGTGAGCCACGAACAGCGTCACATCTCCCTTCAATCTTGGCCACCAGAAGGTCCCTGTCGATATCCCGTACATCTTGTGCCTCCAGGGTGCGCCACGTAGGGGCTCCATGTGCTTCAGTCAGGATTTCTTCTTAGATTCCGGCAGATCGGGTCACGCAGATCCGCCCTCGGAACCGAAAGGTGCCGTCCGTTCCACTGCAAAGTCTCCTTCTGCTCCGGTGGAAATCCGATCCTATCTCGTTCCGCTGATCTGCGGATCGCGCACGCCTTGGCCTCCCGAATCCTCTCACAATAGGGTCGGCGCTGACTGTTTAGGGTCAACAGTCGCCTCAACCGTCCCCTGCTGACCACTTCCAACCTCAATCGTGAAAATTCCGCGATCAGTCGTTCTGCTGCGTGATCGCGCCTGCCGAAGTTCCTTCTGCTTGTCCCTTTCGGTTAGAGCGTCGGGCTACCACATTCGCTTTCCCCGGCTGTACTGGATGGTTAAGTCGTATCCTTCAGTACTCCAACCACTCCTCTGGCAGTAGGTTAAGCTCCTTCTGGGTGAAAAGGTACTTGAAGCTTTTGTGGGCCGAGAACACGTTGCAATGTAGCACCGTAGAGGTAGTGACGCCACAGTTTCATAACAAGACCACTGCGGCAACTCCCAAGTCATGGATCGGGTAGTTCTGTTCGTAATCCTTGAGTGTCTTGCAAGCATAGGCAATGACTCTTCCTTGCTGCATTATACTCCTCCCAGTCCTATTCGCGATGCATCTGCAGTAGACTTCGTAGTCTTCCTCCAGTTGGTAAGGCAAGCACAGGCGCTCTTTTAACCGTTTCTTAAGTTCTTCAAAGCTCTCTTGGCATTGGACCGTCCATATGAACTTTACCTCCTTCCGGGTTAGGCGGTTTCAATGGGTCGCAATCTTCGAGAAACCCTCACGAAACGTCTGACTATCCCGCAAGGCCCAAGAAGCTGCGCACCTCTGCACACTGTGGTCGGCTGGGCCCAGTCGGTCACCGACTCCACCTTCTTGGATCCACTGCGACTCCTGCTTGCTGGAATGAATGCCCTAGAAACCCCATTCGCGAAGCCAGAATTCGCATTTCTTAAGTTTGCGAACAGCTCCTGCTCCCTAAGGTCTGTAGCGAACAATTCGAAGGTGCTCCTCGTGCGTCTCATCGGTGCTGGAGTAAATCAGGATGTCCGATGAAGGCCACAACGAACTGATCCAGAAGGGTCTGAAAACCTCGGTTCCATGTCCATGAACACCGCTGGGGCATTGGTAAGCCGAACGGCCTACGTGAACTCGTATGGCCATACCGAGTCCGAATGACCGTCTTCGGAATATCCTCGCTCGAACTCCTGAGCTGGTTGTAGCCCGACTGCAGTCGATTTTGAAAAAGACCGTTGCAATGCACCCCGCCAGCTGTCAAAGAGGTCTCACCTAGTAAGGGGTACTTGTGTTTTTTCACTGTGACTTTGTTGAGTTCCGAGTAGTCGATGCACAACCGCAAGCTCCCGTTCTGTGCTTCGTACAAAGAGTACAGGTGCGCCCCAAGGTGACACACTCGGGTCGGATAAACCTTGTCCTAGAAGGTCCTCTAGCTGGCCTAATTGCCTTCGAGCTGCCGCCAATGCCATCCTGTGGTGTCCTTCCGTGATTGGTCGAGTGCCGGGTGGGAAGCTCAATGGGAAAGTACAACTTCTTCTACTTCTCAGCTCCGGGGGTATCCAGTATTCGGCGCCGGAACAACATCTGGAAGTCCGCACCAAAGGTGTCGGGAGTTCCGTGGAGGATCCGGCGGCCAGGGCCACCGACACCAAGTAGGCCATAACACCCCAGCCTCTAAAACCACTTTCCTGTCTCGGGATGCAGGAATCATGAAGAAA